>VXAB01009974.1:84801-183664 GCA_013399175.1 Odontophorus gujanensis
AAAAACAACCAACCAAAACAACAGCAACAACAACAACAAAAAACAAAACAAAAAACCACCCCAACAAAACACACACTAAAACTTCCAGTAAAAGATATTTGCCATGGTTTGTCTTTTCTTCCTTAGGCTATGGGCTCGAAGTAGATATGTGGGCAGCTGGTGTGATCCTTTATATTCTGCTCTGCGGTTTTCCCCCTTTTCGCAGTCAGGACCGTGACCAAGAAGAGCTGTTTCAAATCATACAGCTGGGTCACTACGAGTTCCTTTCCCCATACTGGGACAATATTTCTGCAGGTAAGATTCAGCATGTGTACCAGTTCTGAAAATTGGTAAAACTCTTACCTAGAGTGGCTTGAACACATTAAACTCACCTTTTCTTCAGAACAGTGATTTTGGTGAACTTTGGAGTATATTACAGGTTTGTTTTATGTGATTATTTGCTTTATACGTGAATTCAGTCCTCTCGTACTATCATTTGCTGTGAATAAGAATATCAGGTCCGATAGACACAATTGATTGTTCCCTTTCTGATGCAAGTACAAAGTTATTGCTCGCTTTACTTTTAAGTATTGTCTCCATGGAAGAAAAGACACCAAAATGATCTCCAGGCTTATGTTAGATTATTGTAAAGATGAACGTAAAAGAATCTCAAAAGCTGAGAATTAAATCCTTGCTCTGCAGAATGCAGTGTGAATTTTTTGTTGAGATAATTTTTGAGGTCATTTCTTCCCTCTTGCAGGCTAGTAGTGTCCTTTCTGCACTCTTCAATATCCAAGACCCCAAAACCCACCTCTCCTTATATGATCTTTAAAGACCGTTCTCAACAGCGTTCTATGACTTTTATGCTCTTTGAGGGACAAGATACCCAATGCTAATTCCTGTGAGTCAGAACACCTAGCCACATGTCTTTAGAATGCCTTGCAGATTAAATTCCAGTCCCTTTCTTCTGTCATTCTGCTGGGAAGAATGGTATCAGTAAAGAATGTGCTGGAGATACATCTCCTGTCAGTAGTTCTACAGTATCTCCTGGGGATAGCCAGTAAAAAAATAATTATGGCAAAACTAATAAGAAAAATGAAGTTTGTAAGAACTGGCAGAATCATAACATCGCTTTTCTTCTCCCCTCTTTCTTTCATAACAGCAGCAAAAGACCTCATAACCAGGCTGTTGATAGTGGATCCCCAGAAGCGCTACACGGCACGACAAGTACTTCAGCATCCTTGGATCAGAACAGCGGGAAAAACTAACAGCAGAAATTTGCAAAGGGAAGTAACAATAAATATTGAGCGCCATTTCCGGACCCAGCGCCGGAAGGAGGCTGTGGATAAAGACACATGAAATCTCTTTAAGTTCAACTAGCCTTCTTTTTTATTGATTAACAAATTATTTATGTTTTCTAAATGGATTTGGCCTTTAGTTTATGGATTTTGCTGGCCATATGCCTCTTTTTTTTTTTAATGTTGTTGTTCTTGTTGATTCTGAGATTCTGAAGGACAGCGTTTGAATTTGCATCCACCTCCCTGTAGTTTCACTTGCAAGTCTCTCTGTTGACGGCAGTGGGTACTAAATATTTCCCTGAAGGCATCTATTATTTTTCTTTAAAGAATGATTTAAACTTTTACATTATATAATGTATATCTTTTTTAGATGACAAATGTTTGGTTTTGTGTCTAACTTCAGTGATGGCTGTGAAATGCTTTAACTTGTCCCTTTTTGAATGGAATCTTTCATGAGTTTTACTTTTTGCTTTTAAGTTGTTTAGTGTTTATAACATTGTCAAAATGTCTGTCTGCTAACAGGTTCTGCACTAATTCTCTAAATTTATTTCTCACCAGTTCCTGCTAGCCATTTAGAAGGTGAGAGAATTAAAAATAAATGAATAAATATTTAGCTGTAGGATATGTTAAATAAAAGATAAAATACTATTTATTAAGTTATGAGGAAACTTAGAATTGTTATAGGTGAAATTAGCTATTCTGAGATATCTCCCTTGGCAACATCTTTTCATGGGATGTTCTCAGGTTCTGTTAAACTATTGTAGTTTGTAGTATGATAGTTCCGGTTCTTTACAATGAGAGGTGGGGAGTTACCATGGCTGATACAGCTTCAAGACTATAATAATAACTTTCACAATGCTTTTCTTTCTGCTCTGGGAAGTGGGAAGTTAATAGTTCTGAGGGAGCGTTAGTTCCTTTCCCAAAGGTATATTTATAGAATTTTAACCCAAGCTTTTTCCCTGTACTGAATTCTTCCGTGGGAGCCTGTGCATCTGTTCTGTGACATTTTCAAATGGATGGAGAATAGAGAGCTGGGAAGCTGCTTCTGTGACTTGAGTTACCCCTTACCTTCATGGTTCCCCTTTCATCAACATGATTCACAGTTGAATTGCTTCTATATGCTTTTCAATGTAGTTTAGAAAACTTTTCTCTAAGTTATCTTCTCTGGAGACTCTTTCTCCTCAATTCCATGAGAATGGGCAATGGTATGAAATTATATCAAAATTCTGCTCAGGAAAAACAATTTGTTAGTCTGTGGGAAGGTTTCCTAGAATATGTGTCAGATGCTTCATTGCTTATGTTACTTGTAATTGGAGTTTTAAAGAAGTTTTATTAAAAAAATATAAAATTGGAGTTTCCCTCCTATGGGGAAGAATGCAGTCCAGGGAAGGACCATGACCTAGAAGACCTTTTGAATCTCAGAACTTTTAACTAATCAAATTGAAAAAGCACTTTAGTTGTCTGATAATTCTCTGTCCACACATTTTGTGTGCTAGCAAATAATACTGACAATTAAAACTACCAGTTTTACTAGCATTGAGTTCACAGTGTGTAGAATTGAATGAGGGTGTTTCATGACAAGAGATATAAGAGGCATTTCAGAATCAGTTGAACGCTTTCAGAACTATAAGAAAAAAAATATTTTTGCTGAATGCTAAAATTGCGTGAACTTGCTGAGTTACTGAAATTTGCGTGGCACTGTCGTCATGTTTCTGTTTCAAGCTTTGACAGTTTTGCCTCAAGAGTGAAAGAAGAGAGTAGAGAGACAACTTGGTTTGTACAACAGAATTGCATTTTCAGTCGAGCTGGCTTAATTTTTATACATGTTGGACTAAGACTTGCTGGGGAATTCAGTGTGTAAAGCAAACAACTCAAAACTTTACTGTGTGCCCAGGTGGTATTTATATTATCTGTTATACCTCTTCTTTGAAAGCCCTGAGTTAGGAAGACTTTACTAGAAAAGAAGAATGAATTTGAGAGCTTTCCTATGTGCAACCTCATATTCTAGATGTGTTATGTGTTCTTTGATTGCTAGTAATAACATCTCCTCTGCTAATTCGTCTGTCTTGGATATGAAACTATGGAAAAAATAGGTCATGATTTGCAATATTATATTTTGTAATTATTTTTAATATAGTAGTTTAGGAATAAAGTTTGAAGTGGAAAAAAGAAGTATTATCAACAATCTTAGGGCTTTGATATTGTGTTACAGATTTCTTTGTCAACTTTAAGAAGCTCTACAGCTCTAATCATGGTGCTAAAGGTAGAGGATTTGCATGTGGTAAATTTAAAAGTCATATTTTTTCAAAGGTCTTTTTCTCTTATGTTCTATAGGTCCCAGTCTGACCAAATACAGACAGCACAATGTGCAGTCCAGTGTCTGTAAGCACCAGTGCTGCAGTGGCAGTTCTGAGGGACTGGTTTAGTTTTCCTAAACGTGTGGCATTAAGCCCTCCTTCAGGTTAGAGGCTGAAAAAGCTTCCAGGTGCTTCTCAGGGCTTTTGCCACCTCCTTTTTCTTTCCTACTGAAAAAAAATGCATCTTTTCTTCCATTGCTTTCAGTGTTCCTTAACTTTTAATTAAGACACAAACATCCACATATACACTTTATAGAACTGGATCGTCTGTATTTCATTTCCTAGCAACGCGCATGCCTCAGTCAGTGTTCCTGTTTTCTTTTGCTACGCCAACACTTGTGACTGCTGTAGCCAAAAGCTTTGATTCCAAAAGTCCTACAATCACAGAATATCCCAAGTTGGAAGGGACACATGAGGACCTTAAGTCCTACCCCTGCCTCTGCACAGGACCACTCAAAATTCAAACACTATAGCTGAGAGGGTTGTCCAGACGCTTCTTCAACTAAGGCACTTGGGGCCGTACCCACTGCTCCGGGCAGCCCGTTCCATGCCCACCACCTTCTGGTGCAGCCCCTGTCCCTAACCCCCAGCTGCCCCTCCCCTGACACAGCTCCATGCCGTTCCCTCGGCCCTGTCGCTGTCACAGAGAGCAGAGCCGATCAGCGCTGCCCCTCCGCTCCCTGTGAGAGCTGCAGCCGCCATCAGGCCTCCCCTCAGCTCCTCTGCTCTGCGCTGAGCAAACACAGGGTCTTCAGCCACTCCTCATGAGTTTTGCCCTCCACACCCTTCACCCACCATCTCTGTAGCTCTCCTTTGGAAACACTTTAATAGTTCTGTGTCCAAAACTTCACATAGCACTCAAGATGAGGCTGCACCAATGCACTATAGGTTAAGACAATCACTTCCCTTTACTGGCTTGGCAGTGCTATCCTTGAGGCATCCCAGGAATACAGCTGGCCTTCCCGCCTGCCTGGGCACACTGCTGACTCATGTTCAGCTTGTTGTCAACCAAGAACCCCAAATCTCTTTCAGCAGGGTTGCTCTCCAGTATCTCATCCCCCAGTTTATACACATAGCCAGAGTTGCCCCTTCCCAGGTGCAGAATCTGGCAATTGCGTTTGTTAATCTTCATTTGGTTATTGCCTGCTCTCTATTTTGTCGATATCTCTTTGTAAGCCTTCTCCACCTGAGATGGAGAAGAACCTTTCCTCCCAGTTTAGTATAATCTGCAAACCTGCTCTGGTCTTCTAGTCTTGTATCCAAGTCAGTTATGAAAACATTAAAGAGAACTGGCCCTAAAATGTTGTCCCTGCAGAGTAGCTGGGGTCTGTTTAAGGGAACATTTACTACCAGAGATCATCCCAAGAATCCTGTGAAGCATTTTGAACAGCCTTGAATGCCAGTGTAACTAGATTTGTGTCACAATCTTTCCTTGATGCTGTTATGTGTTCGTGAACATTAAATCCAGTTGTTTTTTTTTGGTGATTGCCTTTGACTGACAAAGTGGCAGCACTCTCCAGTGGTATAATTTCCGCTGTGTGAAGGTAAAGTGGGCTGCAGATGTCTCCTTCTATTTGTCAAATGACATCAATATAATTTTCTTCGTGCTGGTAACTCCTGAAAAGAATTTAGAATTGGAAAATAGGAATTGGGCCCATATAGGAAACGAGCAGGATTTTTTGAAAGCATTCAAGAATCTGAACGTGTGGAAACAATGGTGGCATTTCACACTGCATAGTTCTTAACTGCTTTAAAACAAACAATGTGAATTTGGTCCCTGCCTGTATTTTTGTCAGCTAATGTTTAAAAATCTGTGCCTGACAGGCTTGTGGTTGGAACTTAGCAGTACAGCAGAGACTGTTCCCTCTAGGTTCTTTTGTTCGGGGACCTCTCTTCTTCATTTGAGAAATGATTCATTGTTTTAGCACGTTTATAATGTGTAGCTGCTCAAAGACCTGCAGCATTTGAACGGTTGATTTTAAGTGTATGCAGAGGTACACACCCTGTGTAATTAACTTGTCAACCTTTCACAAGATGCACAATTCAAACAGATAAGGTAAGTGAAGGATAGCATTTCACTGTCCTTATACCCTGCAACCAAAATTGCAATAAGAGAGCCAAGGGAGACACACCTATGATGCCAATTCGAACATTATATAGAGATGCAGATTTAATGGCTTTCTGATGTCAGCTGTTCTGCAAAACTGAATTTTGTCATAATTTTTTTTTGTCAGATACAAATTTATTTAAGAATAGATTTTGTTTGGGGAAACGGGCATAATATTTAAAATAGAGTTGATTTGAGCGTCTGATTCAAAGGAGAGAATTTCTTAGCAGCTTGTGTATAACTTCTGTTAAAACAGCTATTTTCCTGCAGGCCTGTAACCTTGACTGGAACTGTAGAAATAAAGAAGTATTTAATGTATCAGTGGTGTTTTAGAAGAACCTCCCTTTTCTCTGAATGTGAGCATGTGGGATGAGGTGTGAGAACCAGGACACACTCTCATTTATTACGTATTGGTCATTAAAGAGCTCGCAGCCACCTCACTACTCTTAGAATGACTGCAGGCTGTTAAGAATGACTGACTTTTATGATAATCACACAAAGTTATTACTCTGCATTTTAAATGTTATATCTATAGGGGGCTAATTAAAACTGATTCAGTGCTTTGTTATTAGGAGTGTTTCCCATGTTGCTAATAGCCGAAGTCAGAGTCCAGCAATATTTTATTGAAATGAGCCATTAGCATTGTCACTGCTATGTGCTGTTTGTTCAGAAGAGATGAGCCCTTGTATCATCAAGTCTGCTGCTTCGCTCTGTGCCTTGCATTATAAAACCATGTATTCCTGCAGAATTCTGCCTTTGGAGGTGAGAGCTGTTTTGATAGCTTAGCAATTAGAAAAATGGAAAAGTAAACTTAATAACACTAAACTGTCACTGCAAGTAAGTTTTGTTTTCTGAACGTGGAAAGTGAAACAACTAGAAATGTAGAGAGATGCAAAAATTATGCCTGTAGTAAGCGTGTCAGCAGTCCAAGCAATGTGAGCATTTATTTGCCTGCTGGAAACACACAACCATGCAGTGCATTGCTAGGGAGGAGTGCTACAACAATCAACTTTCAGAACTGCTTGGAGAATGCTGTACTGAATGAGGAGTGTAGCACTGAATAAGCTCCTTCTAATCACTGGAAGAATGGAGCATGTTGTATACAAAAGGTTATTTCTGTGTTGTTAACGCTGTGTTGGTAATGCTTTCTAGATTTCAGTGACTGATGTCATATTGTAAGCCTGCCTTTCTAACAGAGAAGAAAATGACCGTAAAACATTATCAAAAATGTTAGTGACAAAGATTTCAGCGATGCCAATTTTTCTAGAGAGTGGAAGTGTGCAATTATTAACTGCTCTGGTGAGTTATTAAGCAAATCCTATTACCATCTCCTCAAAAAGTGCCATTCCATCATCCTGGACATTCACAACCGTGCATCTTGCTGTGTCAACTGATATTGTGATGCTTCACTGTATAAGCTTCCCCACAGTGTAAGGATGGAACTAAATGGCTCAGATGCATTGTATGCATTTCAGCTTTGCAGGAAGCTTACTTACAAACACAATGTTCAAGTGGTGACTGAAAATAATTGTGGACCAGCATTTAAAATTGGAGTAAAGTGTAAATGGGAGTAAATGGCGTGTAAAATTCCCATGATGGTTCCCAAAAGATCTCAGCGTGTGCTGGGGATAGCTGATTCCAAGCAGATGCTATAGCAACTGCTCACACCTCCACCTGCATCACAGTTCCCTAATAGTGGGACTGGAGGAGAGTCCCTTTAAAAAAATAAAACTGAAACTGCTCCACCATGTAAATAGTGGATCAATTATTTAGGCGCAGAAGGGTTTTATGGCAGTTGGATACTAAAATGCTTTCATAACTCACACAGTTATTGTGCAAGGTACAAACAGAGCTGGGTGCCAGAATGCAGCAGTTATAAACTCCTCCTGACAGATAAATGCTCGCAAAAATTTGGCAAATGTCTGGTAAGGTTGTAAAATGGGAGTATTTCAGCAACTGTGTTTAGATATACAGTTCACGTGCAGAAGGGATTCAGGAAACACAAGGAAAACTTGATAATGCAGATAAAGTCCATAACGTCGAGGAAAACTGATCCATTTTCTAACTGACAAACAGGTTGCTGAATGTGGCTGCAAACGATCCCGTATTTTATAGTGAAATTCTGAAAGTAAGAAGTTAAAAACTGCCATCAAGGGGTTCGGCTGATCACTTTCCGTGATAATAATGGTGAGATTCTGCTGTTAAGCTTTCTGCTTCTGCAATAAATTACCTTTGAAATTCTCACCCTTCGTTTAAAGCTGGCTAATCTTCATTTTTTCGAGATTTTAAGACAGGACCTAAGTTTAGTGCCATAGAAATCTGTGTAGTTTGCCATCACCAAAGATTCCATCACAAACGTTTTCAAAAATACATACCTTGAAATTAAAAGATATCTTAGTGTTTCTGAAGAGCTTTCTGGTGTTTCACTGGGTCAGAACTGATGTACACCAGTGGAAACTTCTGAGCCTTAGCTGTGTGTGACTATTTCTTGTTTTTCTGTGTGGTGCCAAGTATTCCCCTGAGGCTTCATGAGTCAGCAGCTTCTCTGGCAAGTGCAAGTTTGTGTTCATGATATGAATGCTGTGATCTGTGACTGCTCTTCTGTAGTATTCATGGAGCTGCTGGAGTCACACAGTTTGCCACTGTTACTGCTACTGGTCCATGTAGCAGCAAGAAGAATACCTTACTCAAAATGAGCTAACAAACACAGTGTCATTAGATCATTGTTTTCATGAGCCACTGGAGATAAAAGCCAACCAGCTTTTATCAGGAGGATACGCCAGGTGAACTCTTGGACAGATCCCATGTGAGGGATTCTGAGAAGAGAACAAAGAATTAAGCAAATTCATTCCAATAAGTTAAATCATCAAGAATCTGGATTTGCTGCCTTTCAATTTGTTTCCAGTGTCAGATGAACTGGTAGAGGAAGGGCAAGCTTGGGAGAGCTTTGTTTTCAAGCAGAAGACCCCTTGCTGGCAGGGCAGAGTGATTTTGATTCTAGGAATTTATTCATTTCTTTATTTTATGTCAGTCCAAACTAGATTTTGTGAGTCCCAGACTAAAATCTTCCCAGTTCACATGTGGCCTCCAGGTGGTTCAGATTCCTATCCCATGCTGGCTTGGGTACAGGAAGAAGGGCTGAAGTGGAGGTCTGGAGGAGAGGTCAGGAGCTGTTCCCATCCTGCAGAGTCGCAAGGAAAACATGACTACAAAAGAACAGAGACTTAGAGCGAAGTCTGATGTCAGCTTGTCCTCTCACTCCTGCATCTGGTCTGTAGCAGCACTGCCACAGGGTCACCACTGCTTGAAATCCCTCCACCTCATCTTTGCTATGTCCGACTTTGAAGCCTCAGCTACTAGGAATGGTAAGAGGAGCATTTGGTGCTGGTACAGCACTTTGATCTTTAGAAGATTTTCACAAATGTTAATTAATTCTCACCAAGTCCTTATGAGGTAGCTATTTATTCCAGCTGAGTGTTTGCATTTATAATCAAAAGTATGCTAAACCCAGTCCCTCTGTCTATCACTCTAATTGACTTAAATCTCTAATTGGATAGATTTCCCCAATCAAGTTCAGTTTCTAAAGACAGACGTTGAAGTGGGGCTCAGCACAAGAAGTTTGTGGAAAGGAAGCTTCACAGCTTTTGGTCAGAGATGTCTGAGGCTCCAGCTGGGCAAAGGGATGGTCAAATGGAAACCTCCACAAGGCAGTGACTGCTTCAAGACTGTGTAGCAGCTCTGCAGCCCTCACTAAGCTTATGCTGCTCTACTTTTTGTGGTTTCCATAGGACCATGAGGGAGCAGGGAGGGAGAGAAGCAAAGGATGCAGGGAGGCTGTTCTGTCCTCAAGGAAAGCCACAGATTTCTTCGTGTGAATTCTTGCTCTGCTCAAGAATGTCAGCTTCCCTTCATGTCTTGTGAGATGTTGTAATGAAGGCTGCCTGACGTTGACTTGCACCAAGGTAAACATTTCTTGCTGCAGTGCTAAATGGCAGTTGATGCCTGAAGTATGAGTAGATGATACTTAAGATTAAACATCTTCTGCCTGGATGTCTGGGACACATGAGTTTAAGGGCAGTTGGAGACTTAGTGACAAATGACATTTTTTATTTCTAATCACATAAATGTATCAGTGTACATTATAAGCATTATTTATATATGATTCACTCTTCCCGCACAGCCAAGGGTACTGCAGTGAACTCGAGTCAGAAGGATGCTGAGCAGATCCACCTGGCTTTGTGCATCCAGTGTGGAGCTCCTGAACTCAGCTCCCACCTTGCACTTCCCACAGCCTACACCCCAGTGCGTGAGGCCATGTGCCGCAGCTCTAGGGGTGTGGAGATGGGCAAAGAGTTGCAAAGGGCTCACCTGAGCTGGCAAAGGTTGCCAAGACGAAATCTTGGGCTTGAAGATCTACGTTAGAGCTTGCAGTCTGTCATGGCCTACCCTAGGCTTTTCTGTGACTCTCCAGAAGACTGGAAGGCATTTCAGGAGGTCACTGCTCCGTCCTGTTCTAAGGTAAAGGTGTCTGTGCCATCCCTGACAAACACTGGACAGCTTCTTGCTGAAAAAGATCACAAGTGATTTTCAGGAAATCAAAAATAGAATTTTGCCCTCCTTGCTGATGGAAAGTTTTCTAATTTTCTAAAGTGGAACTCCAGACAAAATCTCAGCTCATTGCTCCTGCATGCAGAATGGGTTTGGAGAGCAGGTTATTTATTCCCTTTCTCTTTGCAGCAGCCTTTCTGCACCTGGTGTTTGTTCCTCCACAGTCACTTCCTGGGAGATGTGACAGGGCTGGCTTTAGGTAGAAAATACCAGGGAGATGGGTAAAGTCCGGTTCTCCTGCAGGCTTGCTATCACTTTCTCAGGCACTAACAATGGCTTGAGCTGATCAAAACTCCCACAGCCATTACTATATAAAACATCCACTGTGGAGCAGCTTCCAGAGACCCTCCTGGGTGTGACTCTTGCCTAAGGGGTGTACAAAAGGTGTGAACTGCTGGTCACAAACTAACAACAAAAAAAAATCCATTAGCCTTCCTCAAACTCCTGCATCTGGTCTGTAGCAGCACTGCCACTCCCTCGTTCTCTCTGGCAGACTTTGGACTGTTAAATTCACAGAGAAAGTGAGCAGCAAACAATATTTCTGCAGTGAAACCATTTTCTTGTCTGTATCACTGCTAGGAACCTGCAAACCTGGCTTAAAAAAAATAGATGTGGTTGTAGGCTGCTGACAGCTGTTACAGCATGGAATGCATTTCAGAGGGAAAAAAATCACACTATGAAAAATTATGTTTAAGAGAGGGCATACCTTAGATATTTTTACTGTTGAAAATCTTGCATTACTGTTGAAAATGTTGCATTACAAATGTTCTTGATATCACAATACGTGTCGAAGTAAAATGCAATAATGCTACTGTGTTTTAAAAGCAAATGTTGCTTCAGTGATTACTTATTTCTTACTATCAAATTAGTGGTGTAGAACAAAAAATATCTGAATAGATTTGTACATAGCTTAAAGAATGAAACATAATTTGGAGTTCTTTCTCTCCCTCTCTCTCTCTCCCTCGTTCTCTCTATTTTGGTGACATTTCTAACATGGGGTTAATCAGCTGCTAACACCTGGAAAAATCACATACTCAGATAAGTTCTCCAGATTTTGAATTAGCATGTGCTCATCTTTTCAGTAGTTCTCTATTAAGTTGACCCTTGCAATTTTAGGAAATTAACTATACTTTGTTATGCAGCATACGCATGTGTGTTGATTTTCACGCTTATATGTCCTTGTAAATATTTCATTTTTTTCCCCATTGATTCTGAAGAAGCTTTGCTGCTCATAATTTAGAGCATTCCAGAAGATTTTTCCATTAACTAAAATGACAGGTGTTCACTGTGCTGCGCTGTCTAGAAGTGCCTCTTTGAAGTTAAGGGCCTTCAAGGTAATTCTAGCTTTTCTAAAATGCTCTCTTGATGTAGCTGCATTTAGGTGAAATGAACCCCACGAGATAAACGAGGTAGGCTCACACTGAGCGTGGATCATCCTTCTGTAGTGTTTATCACAGGAAAGACTGCTTGGCCAGCAGCTGGGCTCCTCACAGATGGTGTGACCTCTGCTTCTAAACTCACAAAGAAAGCAGATGTGGAAGGTAAAGGGAAGAGAAACAGAAGCAGGGAAAAAGGAGAGCTTTGCACAATCTGATGGACTGCTTTTGCTGTGCTTCCTGCTACCTGTGTGTGCAGCCCACAGAGCTAAAGGCAGATGGGTGACCCAAGCTTCCACATCAGCTGCTCAAGTCTTACAAAATACCCCCTAGCAGCACACTGGAAGCACCCAAGCTTTCTCATCCTTTGCAGCTGGGACTTCTGACATTGCTGCCAGGAATTACTTGTTGGATGGATGCGCTCCTTTTTCATCTTGATGGAAGTGTATATTTTTTTTTCCTTCCCAAATATTTCTGAACATTTCAATTAACAGTCAATAACACTTGTATAAATTATTTGTATAAATTATTTCTCACAAGGCCAAGGTCGGCAGAAATACCCTGCTAAAATCAGAAAAGGAATGGTGGGAGATGTAGGGGTTGGAAGCCAACTTGGGCATAGCAACCACAAAATAATTGACTTATCAGCTCTTGGTGACATCAGAAAAAGGGGGGTCAGCACAGCTGCTACCTTGGACTTCAGGAGGGCAGACTTTGGACTGTTTAGGACATGGATTGGGAGAGTCTCTTGGGAGTCAGTCCTGAAGGGCAAAAGGGTCCAGGAAAGCTGGCTGCTCCTCAAGAAGGAGCTCTTAGAGACACGGGAATAGATGTCCCCATGTACCAAAAGATGAGACAGCAGGGAAGAAGACTGGTCTGGCTGAACAAAGAGCTTTTGCTGAGACCCTGGGGAAAAAAAAAAAAAGAAAAAAAAAAGGGCTCACCTCCTGTGGAAGAAGGGGTAGACAAAGTGGGAATAGTACAAGGATGTTGCTAGGATATGCAGGGAGAAAATCAGTAAAACAAAAGCCCAGCTACTTAATCTTAACTTAATCTGGCCATCATTATAAAAGATAGCAAAAAATGTTTTTACAAATACATTAACAGTGAAAGGAGGGCCAAGGAAAATCTCCACCAAAGATGAGGAAAAGATTGAGGTACTCGTTGCCTTCTTTATGTCATTAATACTCAGATCAGCTATCCTCAGGATACTCAGCCCTCTGAGCTGGAAGATAGGGATGGGGAACAGAATAAACCCCCCACAACTCAGGAGAAATTAGACAACAGTCTTGGTCAACTGGGAAGGTCCTAGACAACTAGAGACTTGCTAATGTGATCTTATCTAGAAGGGTTGGAAGGAGCATATGGAGAACTACAGGCCTGTCAGCCTGAATTTATCATCAGGGAAGGTTATGGAAAACATCACTCTGAATGTGATCATTCAGCATGTGTGGGACAGCCAGAGGATCAGACTTAGCCAGCATGGGTTCATGAAAAGGCAGGTCCTACTTGGCCAACCTGATTTCCTTCTGGGACACAGTGATCCACCGAGTGGATCAGGGAAAGACTGTGGAGGTAGTCTCCCCAGACCATGGGTATCCAACCTTTTAGCTTGCCTGGGCAAAACTGAGTGAAGAGTAATAGTCTTGGGCTAAGTGATGGAAGCACACCTGGGGCTGGGCCAGGCTGTCACTGCCATGATAGAGAGTTGGCTGGGGAACAGACTAGTTATTAGCTGACCCAGGGTGCAGGCAGCCCACAGGCTCTGTGTTGGACAGGCCTGACTTAGACTTTGGCAAAAATTTCAATCCTGTCTCCCACAGCGTTCTCCTGGAGAAGCTGGCAGCCCCTGACTTGGAGCATCTCATGACTTGGACTTTTCAAAGAATTAAAAACCAACTGGATGGCCAGGCACAGAGAATGACAGTGGAGTTAAATCCAGGTGTTGACTAGATATGAGTGATCTTCCCCAGGGGTCAGTATTGAAGCCTGTCCTGTTTAATATCTTTAATGATGATCTGAATGAGGGAACTGAGTGTACCCTCAATAAGTTTGCAAATGACTCCTTGTTGGGGGGACATACTGATCTGCTAGAGGGTCTGAAGGCTCTACAGAAGGAACTGGATAGACTGGATTGATGGGCTGAAATCAATAATATAAGCTTTAATAAGATCATTAAATTATTGGTCACAACAACCTTGATACAGGCATGAAGCAGAGCGGCTGGCAGGCTGTGTAGAGGAAAAGGACCTGTGGGTTTTAGCTGACAGTCAGCTGAGCATGAGCCAGCAGAGTGCTCAGGTGGCAAAGAAGGCCAATGGCATCTTGGCTTGTATCAGAAATTGTGCAGTCAGCAGGACTAGAGCAGTGATCATTTTCCTGTATTCCATGCTGGTGAGGTTGTTCCTCGAGTTCTGTGTTCAGTTTTGGGCCTCTCACTATAAGAAAGACATCGAGGCACCAGAGTGTACCCAAAGAAGGGCAACAAAGGGGTTGAGGAGTCTGGAGCATAAGTGTTATGAGGAACAGCTGAGGAAACTGGGGTTGTTTAGTCTGGAAAAGGTGGGGCTCAAGGAAGACTTTATTGCTCTCTACAGCTCCCTGAAAGGAAGATACAGTGAGGTAGGGATCAATCTCTTCTCCTAGGTTATATTGATAGGACTAGAGGGAACGGCCTCCACTTGCGCCAGGGGAGTTTCAGGTTAGATACTGGGAAACATTTCTTCTCAGAATGAGTGGTGAGGCCTCTGATGCTGTGAGCTGACTTAATAAAATGTGTCCCTTTTTAAAAAAAGAAAAAAATATTTGTTTTGTGCTTTTGCCATTTTTTATTATTTTCTATTGTTTTACATTGTTGATTTTCCTTCATCTTGAAAGAAAAGTCAAAATGAAGCACATGGACCAGACCTTCTTGTTGAAGTTCATCACTTGTTCCTGTCCAAAACCAAAGCCTGGCTCTCCACAGGAGCAGCTGCATCTGTGACTTCTCCTCCCGTGCTGGGCAGCAATGAGGAAGTGGGACAGGAAGGATGGGTTCATGGGAGACTTGGTTGTCAAGGGAGGGATGATCAGGAAGTAGAGGCTCTGTGTGAGCTGGCAGGATGACCCTGAGTTGGGCTTTCCTTCCCAGCTAAGGGTAAACTTACAGGATCCTTGCACCCCTGTGATGTTCGAGGTCCCTCTGCCAGACTCATCCTGCTGCCCTGGCACAGCAGCTCTGAGGATGGCAGTCCCTGCCCTGCCTTCTTCCTCAGGACTTGGTGAAGAAGAGGTGAGAAGACTTGGGGAGAGGTGAGGGAGGGAGAAGAGAAGGAATGGCTTGTAGAAGCCTTGGCTGTGAAAAGAAGAACAATCAGGGAACAGAGGCTCCATGTGAGCTTGCGGGACAGCTGTGAACTGGGGCTCTCCCAGGTAAGGGCAAACTTATAGGACAGGAGGATCAGCGCTGGCATCAAGGTGGCCGTCTCCTGGGAGGTAGACAGATCCTGGCACAACCTCTCCCCGGTCAGACTGGCAGTGACACAGTGATGTTCTGTGTGCCCCGATGGAGGTGGATCCACTTCCATCAGGTCATCCTCTGAACGTGGATCTACCTCCATGGGCTCCAAATTGCTGCCAATTGGGTCCACCTCCATGTGCTCGATGTCATCACCCATTTCCATCAGCTGCCTCTTCTTTAAAGGTGGCTGCTCCATCCTGCCCTCAGATGTAATCAGAAATAACAAAATGTAGAGTATCTAATTCGAGATGCTATAGTTGGTCTGCCTCTGACTTGGTCAGCACAGGAACTGCCACTAGGGGCAGTTCAGTGGCCATGGCAACAGGATCTGAGTGCCACGTGCGAGCCCAAACATGGTGGCTGGCAGCTGGGGCCTGCAGCCATTTCTGGGAGGCAGTGGCAAGAATGCAGGCAGAGGGTCGGGGCAGGGGGCTCTCATGCACCTGCAGCTGCCTGGGGTGGAGCCATCCTGGTGCCCACAGCAGCAGAGGAGGAGCAAAGTGTACTGACACCCCTTGGGCAGCTGAAGGAGATGTGGTTATTAAAACCCATTGAGTTTCAGGGACTGTATTAGCTGTTAATTAGGAATTGCTGTCCTCAGCCTGTTCTCTCCTTGGGCACAGAATGAGTGGCTGAAGGTGAAGCCAGGCCCTCGGTGGCAGTGCAAGAATAACAGCTGGCTATCAGTCATGCCTCCCAAGAAATAGTTTGGACACACTGGATCTCTGTAGTCTCTGGTATAGCGCTCTTGAAAAAGGACCTTGGAGGCAGTGGCACAGGTGTACAGGTGGCTGTTCCCCATCAGTTGACACCAGTGAACCCCAAGCAGTGCGAAAAGCATTCACGTCCCATCATCAAGTGGAGAGAGAAGGGAGGTGTTCGCTTCCTGTGCTCAGCAGAATGGAGCTGCCACCATGTGGCACAGGGCTGGGGGCAGGCCACAGACGATCTTCGCCATCATTTCCAACCTTAATGATCATCTGTGCTTTCTGTGTGTTCTTAGTTCACGCAGCTTTTGAATACACACACAAATCCCACTGCCTTGACGTGAATAGCTACTGATGCTATTCTTCCTGATTTTAGACTCCCAATATTTAACCTCAAGAACTCCAAAACTTCAGAGAAATATACTATAAGCCTGCAAAACACCCTCTATAGAAACGAGTTTTCTGTGGTCTTATATGGGATTTCATGCATTGCTCTTTGACTAGTTGGGTTTCATACAACGTAGGGCTCTTACCTAATGCTTCGCACCACCCTGAGCTGATTTTCCTTCCTCTTCCTGTCTTGTAGTTTCATTAGTTTCTAGGAGAAGGAGCGATGGCCGAGGCAGGCCACCTGGCGGTGCTCTCGGTACAAGAATGGGGACAGTTGATAGTACGGAGTGCTGCTCCTGCACGGGAATTGGCTTCGTAGAAAGGTTTTGCTTGGGCTGCAGCATTAATTTGTAAACGAACTGTAGCATGAGCAGCTGTTGCTTTTGTGTTTTGTTTCGTCTTTTTTTTATTTCTTTTTCTTTTTCTACAGGTTACCCCAAATTCCCTGAGTTTGACTCCAGCCCAGAAAAAAAATAGTTGAAATATACAGACGTTCTTCCAGCATTTCCAGTGGGGGGAAAAATGACCAGTTTTAAAATTGAAATCTTCTTGATACCTCCTTTGCACATCTGTGGAAGCAAGGCCAACATTGCAGATGTGATCACAAAGGCAGCCTCCTCACCTCTTCCCTCTGGTGTCTCTCAAGGGGTCCCCAGCTGAGGGAACTAGCCCTGCTCCTAGTTTTTTCCCATTTTTTATTTGCTTGGAAGATGAGAACCAGCATTTGTGCCTTTTTCCAAGAAAAGTGGACAAGCTGTCAGCAAGATGCCGTCCAGTGCCATTAGCTACCAGGGAGGAAAGGAAGAGGATGGTCTTGTAAGCCATGTCTCGGAGTCATAAACAGATTGAGGGTGGTCAGAGATGCTAAAGGTAAAATGTGATATTTCATTCTTCATCTTACTGAACTCTGGGCTGTTCCCTTTCCTCTGAGTCAGAGCAGAGGAACTTTGTCCCTGCACCATTCTGAGGCTGACCCAGCTCTGCTGGAGCCTGAATGCTGAGGAGCTGGCTTTTCTTAGCTGGGGTAGGCAGAATGCAGCTGAAAGAAAGGATTGTTATCTCCAAATGGGGCAACCCCAGCCAGATATAGTGTCCCCATGCCCCCAGTTTGCTTTTCTTTTCAGTGTCATCCATTTAGGAGCAAACACTTGGTTTTATTGCACTCTTCAAGTTCATGCATTTCCCCCAGAAGACTCCAGCGTCAGCATGAGATAGTGAGATGCATGGTAGAGAAAGGCCTTTGAGGTGATGTTGAGTACTCCTCTGCTCACCACAGGAGGCGGGAGCCAAGATGTAGTCAGTAGCATTTCAGGCATGGTGCAAGCATTGTGACAGTGGTAGCCTTTCCAAATTACATACAGTATGTATCCCAATATAGAGAACAAGGGTGACCAGTACCATTGTCATAGTGGGTTATTTTAAAAATGAACAGAAACCAGAAGGGAACACTGGAGTGTCTGTGTCTGTAATCACTTACCACTGCTCTCATATGGCATCACAGGGAATTTTTTTCTTTCTTGCAGGCTGCACCTGGGGAGTCACCATATTTCACCTTGTAGTGGCTAGTAAAATAATTGCAGTCACCTCTGGCTCCCAGAGCCAGAAATTCTTTGGGCCATGCCAGCTATTCTAAGGGATGCTTTTAGCCCAAGTTTTGAGACTTGGGCTCTCTCCAGTCCAGGATTTAAGCCATCCCACTGCTGCAGCTCAGCTGCCATCCAGGTAATGCACTCAGAAACCAGAGTTTGAAGTTGAGGAAGAGAGGACCACCACTGAGCTTGGTGGAGTGTGTTTGTTTTGCACGGCTCAGTAACTTAGCTTGCACTGTGTAAAAAGCTTTCTGTGACGCCAAAGAAGCTGTTCTTAGAGTTGGGTTAGGGTTTGCGAGTTGTTGGAGCACTAATACACTGACAGCACACCCTATTTACCAAAAGTGTATGTTTTCAGATCCCTCATGAGAACTAGATTTACTGTGCTGACCACTTTTGCTGTCAGTATATAATGCACACAGCTCTGTTAGCAGCCGGCTGAGCCCAAGCTTTATATGATATAGAAGGGCTTTTCATGTTAGAGAAATTGAGTTCATATGCTTTTTTTTTTTTCCTTTTTAGTGTCTATTTCCTGTCTTTTGTTTGTTTGTTTGTTTTTTACATTGTTCTTTCTTTAAGAACCAACAAACAATTAGAACAGGTGTTTGTAAGCATTTTAAAAATATTTATGGATCTGATTTCACGTCTGTTGATATAAATATAAATTTTTACAATGGATGAATGTTTATTCTCCTTCCTGATTTAAAGTGACTATCGGACTCTCTTTCTGATCAGGCAGGACAGGGATGAGCAGGTCCTCTGAGGGTGTTTCTCTCATATATAAGAGCACAAAATTAACTTGTAGAAGCTGTTGTGGTATCTACGCTTGCAGTGCATTTTTCCTTCACAAGAGGTCTCTCCATCTACTTCCAAAACTCTAGTGAGCTGAACACGGCAACACACAGCTCAGCTTTGTGGGAGCCCCTCCAATGATCTGGAGAGTTGAAATGGTGCCAAAGTAATATGAGATATATTTTGTACATCCCTCTAATCTTTCTTCGTAGACTATCACCTTGTAGCAACATACGTTGGTAAAATTTTTAGATTTTAAGCTCAGATGCAATTTTAAAATGATTTGGCTTTGATGGCAAATAGTTTATGTGATCTAATAGGTCTTCTATGTCTTCTATTAAATCAAGGCTTTTCAGTTTTTGACACTGAATGTAACTAATGGAATTCAGATAGAAACAAGGGAAGACAACACTCCATGAGAGTAATGAGAAAATATTTTTATATTTACTTATTTATTTAAAAGTTTTGTGCTCTCAGTTAGGGGTGGAAGTTGGAGGGCCCCTAGTGAAGAAATGGCTGCAAAGCCTAGTCCTGAGACATGTGAGCTGAGGGAGGAGTCAGGCTGTGGCCTTTGGGGCCGCCTCCTCATGCTCTGGAGGTGGATCCTGCCACCTCAGCACCATCTTCATCTTCCTTTATCTCATCTGGTTTCTTGGCTTTGATGGTTGAGTCTTGACAAAATGCACAAGACTGAGGCCTTGGTGTTTATAAATTCTGTGATGGGCACTAAAACTTTCTGAGAAGTCCTACAGTAGGCATTAAAGGCTGGCTCTGAAGGAAGGAGCCTGTGTATGCATGAGTGGAGCATATATGAACATGGTAGTGGAATAAGTAAAAAGATACTTGGGGACTGACAACACTCGTAATTGCACTGATTTGGTAGCCTGGAAATTAGGGGGATGACCTAACTTGTCAGTAAGTAATTTGCTTTAAAAGAAATTTCCTGTCTACAGCACATTTTTAATGAGAAGTCACGTTACCGCTGATGCTTTTGAAAGAGGTATAGGAGGCTCTTCACATATGCAACTTAGGAAAGAAAAAAAGCCACCTATGAAAAGTAATTTGCTTTGCAAGCCTAGGGGCAAAAATATTTGAAATCACTGGGAAAATGTCTGTTTTTGTGCTAAAGCCATTTGCTATCTGATGCAAATGTTTAGGGCAAGAAAATTATGAGAGTGAGCTTCCTGGATTTGCCATGGAGATGTTATTTAAAAGTAGGTTACAGCATGCCACAGATTCATTATTAGCTGCAAGGCATTGGAAGTATCCCTGTGACAGGACAGAGGTTATGGGAACAAGGTACAGGTTCTTAATTTTGTATTAAAAAGTGAAACTTGCTGAGCATCTTTGTGCCTATTGTATCTGTGAGCATCTGCTCCTTCTGTAGACTGCTGAAAGATGGGTTTAATAGCCTATTTTGCAGAGGACTGAGCTGCGTTCAGGGTATACATTTTTTGTGGAACATGTTTTTCACCCAAGTGCATCCAGGACTGAGATGCTTTAGAGATCTTATAGTTTTCCTTAGTATAATAAAGAATCTTGGGAATAAGCACTTTTTTTTCTTATTATTCCTTTACATGCTTGGAGAACCCAGAGGAACTTAAGAAGAGAAAACAGGCTCATCTCCTTCCTTCATGTCTCAGCCTGTACCTGTGCATCAGGCACTGGCTTTGAGCAGGGTTTGAGCTGCAGTTCATTCCCTGGTCCTTTAATCAGAATTTACGAAACTACTGTGGGAAAATAAGGCTGCCAAGTAATCACTATTAGAAAATATCTGATTGTACAAGCTCAGAAAATGCCTGGCTTATAGCAGACTTTATTATCTAGTCATATTTGAGTTTGGGACTCTATCTGTCTTGCCTTGAATGGAGTGCAAATGGCAATATGATTCTGCTTGAAGCTACAGAAGCCCCTAAGGTTTATGTAGGCTTTAGAAGTTGAGCTCTGAGTTTGTTCCTATTTGAAAAGGCATCAGAGTTTAAATACTTAATCTGACTTCTTTCAGCTCTTTAAAAAAAAAAAAAAAAAAAAAAAAAATTTAAAAGGGAATCAAATAAAACATTAGAAATAAAGTTCTCTGGATTTTTATTTTTTTTTCCCCCCCTCTGCCTGACTTGCAGGCTAAAAACTTAAGCTCTGGTGGGTTGATTTATAAGATAAAGTTGCAATATGTTATCCTGCAGATATCTCTGATTACCTTTCACTACATGGAATGTCACACCTGCCAAAGTGTTAAACATAAAATATTCTTTTGTGGCATTTTTTATCTCATAGCATTCTGTGAAGCACTGAACTTCCAGATGATGGGCACCTTTACTGCTGGACAAGTCTTGATTTCAGGGATGAGTGAAGGATTTGGAACTTGGATCTACAAGCCTGATCCTCCTCTTGTGCTGTCCCCTATAGTCAGGAAAATTTCTGGTGTGTTGCAGGGAAAATCTACTCAATTCACATGGTTTAAATCAAAAAAAGGATTAAAGCATTTCCTTGATTCATTATGGGCACCTAATAAACTGTCTGTGAACTATATGTTCAGTGTCAGTATTAGTGATACAAAAGATAAACCCTGTTACTAGATGTAAATTAATGCCTATAAATGTCTAAACTCCCTCGTATAACTAAGCTCTCCTTATGCTGACTCCTTTCCTGAAGTCTCTTAGGGATCTCCCCTCTTCCGTTTGATCTATCTGATTGTCTTAAGCCAACTTTGCTGCTGTTTATTTCCTTGTGGCAAGATGAATTTCTGGTTCAGGCATTCTCTCAGCACAGGAGTCTGTGCTGAGAAGCAGTGTTAACTTTTGAATCCCTTTCACATCATCCCTTGTTATTCAGGCCCCTTACCAAGGGGGCTGTGCAGGAATCTCTGTACTGAGGTAATTTGTTTCTCCCCAGAACTGAAAGTCTTGGCCTTTGTCCTAGCACGGATCAGCTGGGTTATCATTCCTTGCATTGATTCTGAGGCAGGCACAGCTGTGATGGTTAGATGGCTCCCTCAGAGATGCATACTCAAGCATGCAGGCATTACTGAATCCTGCTCAACTGGTGTGATGATGTGCTGTCATCAGAGAGCAGGGCTCAGCACTGCCCCGTCGCTCCCTGTGGGGAGCTTCAGCTGCCATGAGGCCTGCCCTCAGCTCCTCTGCTCTGTGCTGAGCAAACCAAGAGTCCTCATCTGCTCCTCATATCTCTTGCCCTCTAGATTCTTCACCTTCCTTTGCATACTCTCTAACAGTTTTATGTTCAATGAGCCAACCCACTACTTTGTGCACTACATAGGATAAACTCTCTGGAATACAGCATTCTGTACACTTAAGTACAGAAATCTTAGTACTGAACCTGAAGCAAAACCTAAATTCTACCTACAAATCAGTGTAAAGGCAAAGCCCCTGGGACACTGTTCTAAAAACATTTTTGTTATTCTTGTAGTACTCTGGAGAATTTGACAATTTTATTCATGTTTCCAAATTTTCCCATGTTGCAGTCTCGTGGAAATTAAGCTCTACTTGCCTTAATGGTATTTTATTTCTTAGAGATATGTGGATGGTATCATGAGAATTCAAATAAGCTCTTCTTTTGAATTTGTCTGGTACAGGGCTCTCATTTTCATTGAAGTCAGCCAGAACCCGGTGTTACTGCCAGCCCATTGTTGCCTTGACATATTGAAGCATAGATATCATCTTGTTCCTGTTCTTGGTCCAGCTTACTTACAGACAGGCAGGCAGACATAAGCATCAATGAGCATCAGGATGCTCTTAGGAGAGAGTAAATTTTTGGTATAAATATGCATCAAACTCTAATTCCTGTGGGCACGAGTTGGTCTTTCTGAGTTATCAATTTTCCATACAGCTGCTTAGATTTTTGTGTGTGCTCTAGTAAATCTTTCATGGAACTCAATGCTGGACATGATGATAAGCTTCCTTAGTATCTTTCCAAGATACCTAACTACAACTGTCCAGCCTCTGTATTCTAGGGAGTTTTATGACAAAATGTATTTATCCTGTAGTTAATGGTTCTGGCAGCACTCAGGGCTGATGTGAGTATGAAAGGACACTTCCTAATGATGATTTCTCATGTTTGTTCAGAGCTCAGAGGGAAACTGCATGGGCTAAGGAACATCCTCCATTTCATCATCTCATTATACTGCCTTGAACCTGCAGCCTCTGCCATGTTGGGAGCTCCTGGTGCTTTGTCCTCCACCAGTTTCTTCCACTGCAGACCGAAAAACACAGCTTCACTTCTTGGTCATGACGGCTGAGATACTTGTGAATGGCAAAGGAACTGTTTCCTTCATCCTTTGCACTGTAGCTATGCAAAACATTACCCCCGTTGTTTTCTATCTTCTCTTCCCCCATGTCTTCCTCTCCTTCTGTGTTCACATTCTTGAACAGTCTCATGGGGCACGTTTATTCACTTTGCTGCAGGCAAGGATGCTGTGTACTATGAATGATGCTGCTTGGGAAACATCAGTAGCTTGCTGATTCTCTTTTCTAGAAAAATCCTATAAAGAGTGTAAATACTTTTTTTTTTTGTCTATTTTTTGGATGTGATGAAGGAATGGCAGTATGTTTGAGATAAAGAAAAAAGTAAATAAGAAAGCAGACAATCTGTTCCTTTAGGTTAAGTAGGTGAGAACCTGTATGTCTACCTCAGACCTGAACTGACCCTTAGCACAGTGCTTGTCAGAGTGACTGAGCAGTTCTGATACTCACCAGGAGAAAAGGGAGCCCATTTGGTGCTAAGCTACTTTCCTAAGTTAATAGTAATTAAGTGCCTAATCTAAAAGCCAATGGAAATCAGTGAATATTTTCTGTGATTAACAGAGAGATCCTTCCAGGAAACGGTATCTACTTTTTCACTCCTGAGATGGAGTATGTGTTTGCATGGATTGCTGAATGGGGACCTTACTCTAGGGTGCCTTGCATCTTCCCTAATCGTGACTAGAACCATCTCTCCCCATCTTTCTAATTAGTTAGTGACTTTGACTTCGTTCCTTTAACACAGACTGGGTCAGTTTTGAAGAGCAGTGATAATGTGTTCTCCCTGCAGCTGAGGTCAGGATGTGCTGCAGATCCTGGTTCAGTGCATATCTCTCAGAGGCTCTCACAGGGTTCAAGGCTAACCTGCCTAAGAAGGAACTATATCTGTGCTATAAGGTGAAAACTGTGTGTGAGAGCAGGGTGAAGAAGACTGTTTGCTGGCTGTAGTTCACATTCAAAGCACGCATGCTGTGAGTGGGAAGAACCAGACATGGGATCAAGTTACTCCTGTATCTGGTGAGATTCAGTCACTTCAATAACTTTTTCCCCTGCTAGAGATGTTTTGCGGGTGTGTGAAAGCAGTCTGATCCCCTTTTCTCACAAAGACAGAGGTAAGCAGAACCTGAAGTCCTCAGCAGAGACGGAGCTAAAACCCCAGAGTCAGATGGGCAAGACCAGAGCAGCATCCGTGCTGTGGGAGACTTCCTTGTATCTGCTCCATCTCTGCCCCCATCCATCACTAATGCATTGAGAGCACTTGTCTGCAAGGAGGCACTGTGCTGACCATTGACAGAGCAATTTAACTATTAGGAAAACCTGTGTTTGATAGGAAGCCTATTTAATCTGTTAAAATGAATGCTTGCAGCACTTAAAATGACTTAAATTTTGACCTTGCTATAAATTTCAATTTATTATGAAAAGAAGCATGCTATAGAATATATCAGCTACCCAGAGTCAGCTGGGGGTGTGCCTTCACATTATCTTCTCCTGGAATACAGGGATTTTCAACATACTCTTTTCTTTGCAGTCAATATCCTATTAAGGTGATGACAGACCTTAGTGACCATAATTTAGCACTGACTCTGAAGTGAGGTAACCATTATGCTTACCTAATGATGTAATCAATAGGTGCAGGAATGTACAAGGGCAAATCTATGTTTTTCTGTTTGTTGCTGGCAGGAAAAGTAGTGATGTAGTTGGTTGAATTATGTAAACTGCCTGTTGTATGATTTGAGAGTCATTAAAAATTTAAAAAAAAATCACATCCCATTTGGGGGAAGCTGCCAAAGTGTTTTGGAGGGCAGAGCTATGTTGCTAGTCAGTTGTCATAGGCAAAATATCATGTGTATTTCTTACTGTAGTCTTGTAGCATGTGTTGGTTTTTTTCCCTATCACATCTGTGGTCAGTGAGACCTGTTGGAAACTCTTGGCTGGGTTTTTCAGTGGTGAGACTTTTCTCAGTAGTAAATAAACCAACACATTGCACTTCAAGGATGTTCCTTTTCACTTGAAAGCATTAAAATTCTTCACTAGGAACTACAGAAAATATATTGAAAGCCTTTCAATTCCTTTCTCTGATAAATCAGCAGGAACAGATTATGCTTCCTCACTGCACATACCGGTCCTATACACATCATCATTTGGTAAGGCCTTACTCACTTCAGTTCCAGGTGTTAGTGAAGATCTGGAGACCCATCATTTTATTTACCATTTTATCAAATCAGTTTTACCAGTTGATTAGTGCCTCGTCTACGCCCAGGGAAAGTGGTAAGGTCAGTGGACATGTACTTCCCACGGCATACTGCAGTGACTGCACTCACTTGGACCTTTGCTGAGTCAGAGTCACATATTACCAGATGAAGTCAATGGAGAGGCAGGTGAGCTTTGGAGGATGCCAGAAAATTCTCAGGTCTTTGGCACTGTCTTTCCCTGACCTCCTGTTTGTAACATGACACTTTCTATCTTAATCTGCCAGCACCTTTCATGGAGAAGCTGACTCATATGTCTCAAAGACCATTCTTACCACTTCTTATCACACATTTCTGTGTTTTTCCAGCAGGCTCTGATGTCCTTCAAGGCCAAGATGTTCTGCAAAGCTTGTGATGTATTCAGGCATCATTTAACAACAGCACTGACATCTAGTCCAAAATTGATGAGACTTAAGCATGTTCTAACTCTAATTGTATATTTATGACTCTTTATTTAACAAGCACATGTTCCTGAATGGTGCCATTTTCTACTATCTTAATAGGCTATGATAATTTCAGGGGTATGGGATAGGAGAAAGGGAACATTTTTCATCTGAAAAATTCTTGCTGCCTGCAAAGGGAGCAACCAGAGCATTTTTTTCCACTTATTTGAGCAGATTTGTCACTGTTCAACCCAGGCAGCATACAGCAATTATATTGTTTTGCATTGCTATTCTTTCAATTAGATGCTAAAATTCGGGACAATTCTGTGAAGATGCATCAGATCAAGTTCTAAAAACTCTCTCAGAGGGGCAAAAACCCCCAACAAATTAAAATCCAAGTAGGTGTTATGAAAACAAATAGGTGAGTCTTCTGGACTTTAAGTCTAGCTGCCTCACTGCAGATTTGGAATAAAGTAGGCTGAGAACTATTGTCTACTGCCACAAATCTGTACTGCAAAGAGTTTGATTTTCATTCAATTGTGTAGAACAGCGGAATCCTGTGCCTTGTAAGGTCTGGCCAGGAGATGCAGCCTCTATGTATTTGGGAATTGCACTGTGCTCAATTCAAGCGTAGTTTGAACTTTCACTTCATAATTCACTTCCATAATTACGTTGTTCCATTGTGTTCAGTACTTAGTTCTATTTACTGATCATAGATGAGTTTAGAAATTTTACATCAAGCATGACTATCTTCTACTTTTAATTTTTTTTTTCTGAATTTTGTACAACTGCATTGTTTTACTTTTTTTTTTTCTTTTTCACCAAGACGTCAGTATAGCATTGTGGCAGTGCCTCTGTTGAATGGAGGTGGAGAACTATGACAGAAATAAATCCTAGGCCAGATCACTACTGAGATGTGTGATCTACTCTTTAAATACGTGGTGGCACAAGCAGGAGATTGCTACATCTCAGGACATTTTGATGCAAAGATAGCATGGTCTCATAAACGTGGAGAGGTGACAGATGCTTAACTGAGTTTCCATGTCCCTGTGGCTGTGGAGAGGTGAAGGAGTACTGAGTCCTTCCCATTGAGCCATGTCCACACATAGCAGGACATGGTTGGTGTCTGATTTTACTGCATCCATCACCTGATGATGGCTCGCAAGGCCAGCAGGTTGTACCACTCTTGCACTTAATCCACATTTTCTGTTCTAGAATCACCCTAATATTTTGGTACAAAGCAGAAATGTGCTGGTGAAAAAATACTCTTCACTGTCTTCTCCAGGGCTATAACAAGAGTCCACTAAACTTTCTGCAAACACAAGTTACAGTTATCTCCATCCAGAGTCGAAAGTTGACTGCAGCATTTGTTATGCTGACAAGGTTGTTCTAAAGTTAATAGGTAGGTCACCTGCTGATTTTTCTGAGGTAACGACCACCAAATTAGACTCTCTTTAGCTGAAAACTGTCAGCAAGGAAAGAATAATCCCAAAGATACTTAACTGTTATCTTATTTACACTTATGTAGAAGGAGCATTGTTTTAGTATCAGACCTGCACAAAAGAAGCATCGAAAGTACTTGGAAAGATTTCCTGCTCTATTCCTTCCAGACTAATCAGGGAGCCTTCACAATGCATGCAGCAAAACACATGTCTAGGGGCAAGAAGTCTCACCTGCAGTCTCTTTTGTACCACTTCCTGGTCTTCTTTTTGTCTACAGGTTAGTTATTGTCCTGGTCTCCTCTCCTGTCTGGCTTGACTTGGTTGAGCCTGCAGCTATTTTTGTAGTACTCCCTTGAGTTATACAGTTGGAAGCTGTCTGTTTGCCTTGCATTAATTAGATGCGTGTGGAGTTGTTTCCTTTTACTCATTATGAATCCTGATTTTTCCCAGGGTCAGCTTGTCTGTTTATTCAATGACATACTACCCGTCACACTAAGGAGAGAAATGGAAAAATCCCTAAACCTGACCAAGAACTGTAATCTCTCTTCTGTTTAAGCAGTTGAAGATAACAAAACATGTATTAAGCAACTGTCCAAGTGGATGGGCTTGATCCTTTGGCAGGAGGAATAATTTAGCTGCAGAATTTGTTGCAAAAGAGAGCTTCTACACAGCCTGGAAAAGCAACACCAGAAACGGTGTGAAGTCGTGTTTTTGTTTCGATTGCAGTGGTTTTCTTCTATAGGGGCCAGTCACTGAGAGGAGCCCATCCTTGTGGGGAACACGTCTGGGTGCCAGATCTCCTAGGACCAGGTCGTGGGTAGGGTTGTCCGTTTGCCTTCATGCCTGGGGGCCATGGTGCCAGTAGGGAAACTGAATTCCTGCACAATGATTTGCAAGAGAATTGTAATGGTACGCTCAAAATTGTACTCTTGGGTAGGAAACAAGTGTATAAATCACATAGGCTTGTTTGAAATTTTTACCCTTTAGCCTTTGGCCATGGTAGCTTTAAGCTCTATTTTTCTCTCGTTGTTTAATCCCTCTCCATGTGTGTGTGTGAAGATGAGGCAGCTGCCAGCTGCTAAATTACTGGAACAAAGGCAAAATTTCTAAAGCATTTTATATAACACTTGTTCCCTTTCATTTGATGAATGATTCATTAATGTCTCTGTTTGAGATAATTATTGCAAAGGCTATAACCTTTTTCATTATTTGAATGAACACAAAACATCACAAAGAGAAACTTTGGAAGGACAGAATTCCCACCCAGCAAAAGAGATGCTGTTCTCAGCAAGTTGTCTATGCATACATTAAACAGCAAAATCTTATTTGCCTTCTGAACTGCAGAACAGCAAAGTCTTCCTAAAGGTAAGTTTAAGAAGCTAATGCACGTTTGTTATTATTTAGAAAAGATATCCAGCCTTTCTTCCTTGCCAGTGCTTGTCTGGATTTTCCTTGGCTGCCCTAACTCCACTAGGCATGTGGATGGACCACAACAGAAAAACCACAGGGTCATATCCAATATATGGTCACTGGTCTCTCTTTAGTTCTCAAAGTTTCTCCCTAACTTGCTTTCCAGTCCTGTAAGTGAAGGTTTGCCCTGTGGCAGGCAGTGATGGGGTCTGTCTCACCCCAAGAAGTGTGAGTGTGAAGGGGCTGGCAGCCCTGCAGTCTGTGTAGGAGTGTGACCAGGCACAATGGAGGAGGGAAGGAGGAAATATGGGTCGAGCAAGAAGAAAAAAGTGGTGATAATGAATACAGTGATGTCACCAGAGAAGAGGTTGCAGGAAGACCTGAAACAGGAATCTTATCTCTCTTCACAGTGTTTATTGAGCCCTTATTCCTCTCGCAAGTGTGATAACAATAGACTATCCCATGAGAATAGTGCTCTCCACAGGAGCTGTGGATTACCCTTATTTTGCTTGTCTTCTTTCACCACCCTCCCTGCCTACTCAATCACCTGGGTAGCATGATGCTTCCAAGGGTTTTGAAGTGCCAGGCTGGTCCAGTGAGGACACCTGGGGTCTTCCAGAGAGAGTAGTTTGGTCTGATTGAAATATCTGAGTGAAGCAAGAAAATCTTCTCTGCTCTGTTAAACCTGAGCTGGGCCTCTTTATTTGTCTGTTGGTTACTGTCTCCACAAGAATCATGAGGGAGCACAGCCACTTACTTCAAACATGATGTCCCTTCCTGTCAGTTCAGGTTTCATTTTACTGTGTATATTAACAGTTAGAAATGTTTTGAAACATTAGCGTCCTAGTTGGTTGGAAAAATGAGAGATGACAGCATCACCATTCAAAACCTTAATTAAGAATAGTGTTTTCTAATCTGCTGCACAATTTCATTCACTTAAAATATTTCCTCTTGCTTTTCAATGAGTTTCTTGTTTTATATCGGTTCTGAAGCACGGACTAGGAGGCCAGAAGGACCATTCAAACAGCTATTCTAAGGCCAATTGCAGTGAAATACTCCTTAAAAACATTCTTTCTGAGTTCTGAAACCTCAGATAATGACATCATTTTCCTGAAAACAGAAAAATTTTATCAACATTTCTAAACTTCTATTGCTAATTCTGCACAACTGAACTTACCAGAAATCTTCCAGATGAAGCAAGCATCCAGTCATCACTTCATAGAGAGTCCTGGATATGGAGTGGTTGTAAGTGATAACTTAGTGTTTGCCAGTTTTCACAAAATTTGATCACTCCATAGTTTGCTTGTACACTTGCCTTACAACTGTGTTGTACAGCAGATAGATATGTTACTGCCATAACATCAGTTAGAAGATCTGTTAGTGGTTTTAGCAATTAATAAATGGAAATTTAATATTAAATGTAACGTTTTCATAGATTCATAGATGCATTAGGTTGGAAAGGACTTACAAGATCATCTAGTCCAACCATCCTCCTATCATCCTTCCCTACCCACTAAACTACTAAATCAAATCCCTTAGCACCTCATCTAAACGCTTCTTGAACAGCGCTAGGGATGGTGCCTCAACCACCTCCCTAGGCAGGCCATTCCAGTGCCTGACCACTCTTTCAGAGAAAAAGTTTCTCCTCAAATCTAATCTAAATCTTCCTTGGCGCAACTTGTGGCCATTCCCTCTCGTCCTGTCACTAGTAATCTGGGAGAAGAGGCTGACCCCCTCCGCACCACAATCCCCCTTCAGGAAGTGGTAGAGTGCAATAAGGTCCCCTCTGAGCCTCCTTTTCTCCAGACTAAACAATCCCAGCTCCCTCAGCCGCTCCTCATAAGACTTGTGCTCCAGACCCCTCACCAGTTTTGTTGCCCTTCTCTGAACACGCTCCAGGGCCTCAATGTCTTTCTTGTAGTGAGGGGCCCAAAACTGAACACAGTACTCGAGGTGCGGCCGCACCAGAGCTGAGTACAGGGGGATGATCACCTCCCTGCTCCTGCTGGCTACACTATTTCTAATACAGGCCAGGATGCCGTTGGCCTTCTTGGCCACCTGGGCACACTGCCGGCTCATGTTAAGCCGAGCATCAACCAACACCCCCAGGTCCTTTTCCTCTATGCAGTCTTCAAGCCACTCTGCCCCAAGCCTATAGCATTGCATGGGGTTATTGTGGCCAAAGTGCAGGACCCGGCACTTGGCCTTATTGAACCTCATCCCATTGATCTCAGCCCAGCTATTCAGCCTATCCAAATCCCTCTGAAGGGCCTCCCTACCCTCAGGCAGATCAACACATCCTCCCAGCTTGGTGTCATCTGCAAACTTACTGAGGGTACACTCAATCCCCTCATCTAGGTCATCAATAAAGATATTAAACAAGATGGGCCCCAATACCGACCCCTGGGGGACACCACTCGTAACAGGACGCCAGCTGGACTTAACTCCATTAACCACTACCTGCTGGGCACGGCCCTCTAGCCAGTTCCCCACCCAAAGGAGAGTGAACCTGTCCACACCACGGGCTGCCAGTTTCCCCAGGAGAATACTGTGGGAGACCATGTCAAAGGCCTTGCTGAAGTCCAGGTAGACTACATCAACAGCCTTTCCCTCATCTACCAGTCTGGTCACCCAGTCATAGAAGGAGATGAGGTTGGACAAGCATGACCTGCCCTTTGTGAACGTTGTCACAATCTGTGTCATGAAAACTACAGAGAACCATATTGTCTCATTTTAATGGATGCTTTCTGCACCAAGAGTAAACAGCATTGCTGCAGGTGACTGGGCTCTGGGTATTAGGACTCTGGGGTGTAATAGCAGAACAACCAATGGTCTATCATGTAAATGCTGAACATGGTGATTGCACTCTTGCACCAGTGATGACTAAGATTCATGGTGTGCAGCTATTCCTTAAATTGCAAGCACAGTGCAGCTGAAAAAACTCTGTGGTCCCTGTGACTGGAAGCACTGGACTATGCAGAGGGCAGAGCGTAGTGTCTTTGATTGCACAGATGCAATAAGAGGGTCAGATGGACCCCTGTTGAAATTTTGCAGGTAGGATTTCTGTTCCTAGGGATCAGCCATGGGTGCACAATGTGCAACACATGGCATCACTAGTTCAAACTGTGTGTTGAAGGTTTTATTCAGCCACTTGCTACATCTTTTTCCTTTCCTTTCTTTCCCTCCTTTCCTTTCTTTTCCTCCTTTCCTTTCTTTCCCTGTTCTGTTTGTCTGTAGAGAGTACCAGGAGAGAACAAGTCCTGAGATGGGGTGGGAGTGCAATCCATTTGATGATACAAACATTTAAAGGATTTATTTCTAAAGAAAATTCATCCTTAGTTTATCTATAAAAACAGCTCTCAAGGTTGTGTGAGTTTTTTGAAGGGTATGTGTCCCTTGAGCATCTGTCCTATTTAATTAGTCATACTGTTGACTGTTAAGTTCAACAATAGACAGAGACAATTAGTGACAGGTCCCAGCAGGGTGGGAAGTGAAGTCATGCATGAAAGCATAAATGTATCTCTGGTCATAAGTAGCGTACCTGAATTTATGATAGAAATAATAGCTTTCCTAGTATTCTGCAGTAATGCCAGAGATGTCAGAGCTGTGAGAGTTTCAAGACAAATGAAGTATCATTTCTTAGAACTGTCTGGAGAAATGCATATAATACAGTGTATTTGCTATAGTTGCTATTATTATTACTTATTTTTTTGTGATAATTATTGGGTTTGTTATCCCATTACTATGGATGGAGTTTTATATGAAGTTTCTAGTGGAGAACCACCTCTAAGCTTTTTGGGAAAACTCTTCAATATGCTTGACTGGGACATAAAAGTAGACATCAAGACCTTTGTGTATGCTGAAAGGGGAATAGGATATCAGGGAAAACATGACCATCGATACCTTCCAGCTTGATTCAGTATTCTTTATTGAAAGCTCCAGAAATCTCTGCAAAAGTAAAATGATCCCCATCCACTTGTAAAAATGGGAAATTCAGAAGCGTCTTAGTGCTTTTACAATTTGGTTTTTTTTTTGTTTTTTTTGTTTTTTTTGGTATCTGACAGAACTGGCTTGTATCAGAAATAGCGTAGCCAGCAGGAGCAGGGAGGTGATCATCCCCCTAAACTCAACTCTGGTGCGTCTGCACCTCGAGTACTGTGTTCAGTTTTGGGGCCCTCACTACAAGAAAGGCACTGAGGCCCTGGAGCACGTCCAGAGAAGGGCAGCAAAGCTGGAGGGGTCTGGAGCACAAGTCTTATGAGAAGAGGCTGAGGGAGCTGGAGAGGAGGAGGCTTAGAGTAGACCTTATAGCTTTCTACAACCATGTGGAAGGAGGTCATGGTGAGGTGGGGGTCAACCTCTTGTCCTGCATAACAAGTGACAGGATGAGAGGTAATGGCCTCAAATTTTGGCAGGGGAGCTTCAGATTGGATATTAGGAAAAAATTCTTCTCTGTAAGAGTGGTTGGGCATTGTAACGGGATGCCCAGGAACGTGGTGCAGTCACTGTTCCTGGAGGTGTGTTCAAGAAAAGGGTAGATGGTACTAAGAAATGTGGTTTAGTGGGGAAATATTAGTGTTAGGTGGATGATCAGACTAGATGATCTTGGAAGTGTTTTCCAACCTTGGTGATTCTGCGATTCTACGATGTTTTAACCCTGCATAAAAATATATAAGATGTAAACTGCCAGATGTTACTTTGATTTCTGTCTTCCTCTGGTAGAAAGCAAGCAAGTTCTGCTACCGTTCATCCACAAAGCAGGGTTAGAAATGGATGAACCACTTTGCCTACGCTGAGGAACAGTGTATCTGAGAGTTCTGAACTTGAGTTCTAAAGTTTTAAAAAAGCTTTAAGATTCTTTATGTTAGCAAGAGGAATTCTTTCCACTTTAAACCTTTTTTTTTCCTCCTCCTTGCCTTTTTTTTTTCTGCTTGCATGTGTGATGTGTAGATGGACAGCAGCAAAATTAGGGAAATATGATAAAACATCTTAGGCCTACAGAGTTTCTTGTCTCCGCTGCAGTCCGAACATGGTTGTGCCAGAGAAAGTGGAACTATTTTTCTGATGATAGATGATTTCTGTCCTTTCTTAGTCTTGTTGTGTGAGATAGGAAGGAACAAATTAAACTTTCAGTGTACTCTGTATGTCCAATGAAAGACTTGTTTTAATCTGTGGTAGTTGATGTGAGAATATGATTCAACATCATAGTCCAGTTCAGTTTGCATGTGGCACAAGGATGGTACTGAGAACTGGAGCAGCCCACGTTTGCTCTTCACTCATTCAGAAATTGAAATGAGGAAAACTCATCTGACATCTTCATGCTTCTGCAAAATGGGAAAACATTTATTATTTAGGATGAACAAAGCTAACTTACTGACATCTCAAAAGCAGTTGTAGTCTCTAGACACAATGTATTGTATGAACTATAAGAAATATAGAAGAGAGACACTATGATAGTTCAGACGCATCTTTCTTTTCCCCTATCAGCAATCTTGATTTGCTCTGAAATGTCATTAGGTTGTATGGTATTGCAAGAGTATCTTTAGCCTGGGCTGGAGTAGAGTGGCTGGTAAGGGACAGAGATGTGTGGTGTAGCTTAATGAGTGGCTGGGGGAATGGGAAAAGGCAAGGAAAGTTTGCTAGAAGAGTGAAAAGTTTTCCGGCTTATTATTTATTAGCTGGAAAAAATTGAAGTGGCACACTAGAGACAGGACTAATACAGAGCATCCCAGCACGCTGTCAACCACGAGCACTTCTGCTTCCTAACATTAGCACTTGTCAGTTTTCATAGACTCTGCTAAGTACATATTTACCGAATGTTCCTGAGAAACAAGTTGAAAAAGAATAAAAGCTGTATATCTCCCAATTGCTGGCTGCAGACACTGAAAGCAGCTCTGTGCCTTGCAGAAGAATGACAGACACGGATTCCCGTAGTGGCTCTTGTTGGTCCTGCACTGACAAGTGTAAGGTACATCCGTTGATATTCTGCCAGCAGCTTGCTAAATTATCTGTGAGAGCACCATCCCAGGGCTTTGAACTGGGTCACTGCTACCGGAGGAAGCAAGCTAAATCAGCACACAGACGATGCCCCGATTGCAGATGTTTCCTCTGTGTAGGCCAAGGACACCTCTGCCTCTGGGAGGGGCTGGTCTCTTTTCTGTCAACTGGCTCTAGTCTGTAAAAGTTCCAGTCCTTAGTAACTCCTGTTCAGCTCCTGGCACATTCGTGGCCCGAGGACCCAACAGATCATGTGCCATTTTTCTTCATGTCTTGAGCAAAGACAGGATGTCCTTTCACCTTCAGCTCAAACTAATTCTACATTTGTACATTTTCTTTCAGGTTGCCTGACTCCTCAGATAGACCTGTCTTGAAGCTTACAGGACTCAGCTTGCTGTTTTCCTTCAGCCATGGAAAAAAACCCTTAGTGTTCTTGGTTGTGTCTTACATTGGAAATACTAGAATGGGAGGCCTAAATCTACACAGTTATGGTTTCAATAGCAGGTGAAGTGGCAGAACCACTCCAGGCAAAGATTTTACAAAGAAGGAGATGTTCTTCATGGCACAGATCTGCTTCTCCACAGTTGCTTGTGGCTCGTGTGACGTGCAATTATTTTTTCCATTGGAAGCTGAGATTCACTTTAAATGACTCATTTTTTTCTTCATTCCTTCTACTTGGTGAACCCATCTCAGATGCTGACACAAAGTGAACATCTTTGCCTCTGAGTCTATGTTTAACCCAAACCAAGTTCTACCACAGAATCATATTTTTTAACATTTTCCATCAGAGCTGGTTTTCCATTTTCCCTCTGCTGGTTATGCTGAGAGTGTGAAGACTGTGAAACTGTCTTGTAGTTTTGTATATGTGTAGTGTGTTTAAACCCTGCTTTGTGTCATGATGTGGAGATGGATAAAATCCTATTCCATAAGCAAAGACTTTTAGAAATACCTGTGTTCTATTTAACCTTATCTGAATGTTCAGGCACTCTGAGAGCTGGTGTAGGCTGCCTGTACAGTCAATAAATCATACTGTTGATGAATCAGATGTACAGAAATTCTGCTTTGATTATAACTTCACTGATTTGACTCTGGTGACTCAAAGGATATCTGGAGAGCTAAAGTTGTATGGAGGATAAAGTTGGTGGTGGACAAATCAGAGAAATATCAAACTGTGTCTTGTTTTTTGACAAGTCTCCATGACCATCTCCTGGGGGCACTGTTAGATTCAGGATATTATGTTAGCTAGGCTTTTGGTCTGACCCAGTATCTCTGTTCTTACGCTTTTAATAGCTTCAGCATAGCTGTTTGCACTTCTTGTTTGAAGACAGCTGCTTGAGTGTGAGCAGTATCAGACAATCAAAATGTGTCTGTCACTCAAGTCCAGAGTTGTAGGTTTTTTGTGTTAAATCACCTCAAATACTATGGATGTACTTCTTCCTTAAAGGTAAAAGGGAGGCACCTTTGAAGAGTACTCTGGGGGTAAATATCTAAAATAGGTGAGATGAACTGCTCTAAAGAGATGACTGAATCAGATTTGGAGAAGGTCCAAACCACTGCATTAAAATAGGTGCCTGAATTTTATATCATCAAAGTAAGGAGAGATTTCACCTTTTCATAGTGTCATTTACCAGCTGCTCTGCCTTGATGTCTGGAGTAGAACTAGCATCAATCCAAGACCTAATCTTTATCAATGCCATAGCTTACAAGAAGCCCTATTCAAATCATAGTTATCCTGGACAGAGCTGGAAGATTTTCCTGGTAGGTTCTTCCATCATGTCAAGTATTTTTCCTGTTCCAAGGTTGAAATTTGCTGAACCAAACTAGCATGCCATCGGGAGCATCTCATCAGCAGTGCCCCCCAGCAAACATTGGTGAGAGGTCAATGTTTATTTATTACACTCTGGAAAATTGCTTGTGTTAATTTATGTGGGGAGCTCAGCTAGATGAGTAAGCGTGGCAATCCTATTGCTCTCAGTGCAGCAGGGGGAAGATTAACAGGCAGCTACATCTGCCATGACAAAACTTCTCTCTGACTTCTGGGCCATTAAAGGAAATGACAGGTTTTACTGCACTGTCCATCTCTTAGAGGGACATTGACAATTTGCTGCTTAAAACCCAAGTCACAGCAGAGCATTTAGCTGACAGCTGAGACCTTGGCATCAACAGCCAATATTGATAGTACACAGCACGAATGCCACATGAAGGGTGGAAAACATCACTCAGACATGCCTTGTTGGAGTGGATCAACAAATAGTGCTTCCTTGTGTATTGCTCCAGGGATAGACCCCTGTTGCTTAGTGCAAGGTAAAGACAGAAAGTTCCATCTTTGATTCTGTTTTTATTTATCCCTGAGAAATTTGATTTATGAATTAGAAAACTTCTTTCATTACAGAGAGGATATATCTGCTTGATTCCCTGACACAATGATTTCCTTCTAAGCCTTTCTGTCTGTGCATTTCCTAGCCACATTTGTATACTGTCTTGTCAGTTCCATAAATCTTAACAGATAAGTAAATCCTTCTCTTAACCTTTTGGAGTGATAGCACTGGTAATAATTTCCGAACATATTATTCCTGGGCTTTCTGGAAGAAAAGACAGGAATTGCTCTGTTGTGGAGCACAATGAGAACAAATGCCTCTTTGTTTTCCTTTTTTAAAATTGGTAGAGTTTTTAACCCTTAGCACTGCTTGCACACAAACTCTTGTAACTGAGAAGTGATCCATCAGTCTTTGAAACTACTTTTGAAGTGTATGTGTGAATTGTTTTTTCATGTTATCACTGAGTACAGTTGTTGAATATTGCACAAAGCATCTTAGCAATTTCACAAATTGTAAAAAAAACCAAAATGTCGGCATTTGTACAGTCTTTGAATTCTTCTCTCTGCCAGCAAAGTAATTTGCTGTACAGTATCTTAATCCTTTTGCTGTATTCAAGAAGATCTACTGGTCTGCAACGTGATTCAATTAATTTGACTTACAAAAAGAAGACAAAGCCTGGAGCTCAGTGGAGGTTTTCAGAAAAAAATAAAGGGAGGAAGGCAAAAATCAAGAAAAACATGTCAGATTGTCTAAATATCCCTTTAATTATTTTCTAAACCAAATGATATTTTCAAGTTATAAAGGATTTTTTTCTTATGAGGTGTTTGACTGCCCAAACAACATCGTGAGAGAAGGGATCTAATTCCCTAGCTCACTGAAAGGTATTTCTTCCTCTATCCAGAAAGGAGATAACATGTTTTAATTTTATTCCCATGACTGTTAAGTAAAGATGCAAGAGAAATATTTCTTTCTCACTTTTTGTAATGATATCTTGCCACCCCCCCTTCAAAGTTTCATTTCTCCTTTGATATCTGTGAGTAGCTAGCTAATCAAGCTGTCTGTGACATGAATTTATTCATAAGGATGAAAACAAGTCAAGAATACAGATGTTCCTTCAAGCATTAGTGCCTTAGCAGAAACCAAGTCACAATTATATCCCTGACAGTAACATAATGGAAATCCACAGGTATGTTGATTATTTCTTCTTTCCTTCTTTTTTATTTTTCAGTTTTGGAACTTTCTAGGCTCAGGTAGGTCATGTATCACCCATGCAGAGATGTACTGCTGCAGTGTTTTCTTTTACAGGAATAAATGCTTTCTAGTGGAAATTTTTTGGTGGCAGGATGGCTGCACAGCCAACCAAGGGCCAGATTCTGCTTTGCTTTGAAGAAGCAGGAACAGCACTGAGTGATTTAAGTCATTATTTCACCCGATTGCTCCAGTAGCAAGGTAACAGTCACTGTGAGCAGAGGTCACCCCTAACGAGAGCAGTTGCTATAATTAACTGTCATTATTCTGAAATAGCAAGCACCAAAAAATTTTTCCAATTTCTCCGGATTTTTTTTTTTTTTTTTTTTTTTCTCTCCCTTTTTCAGTCTCAGTCTTCCAGAATGAATAGATCCTGCCTGAAATTTGTCAAAGGACTGTCAAGCTATGTTTCACAAGGTAATACAGAAGGTCTCCGACTGTGCTGGACTATGTTCTCTTTTGTAGCAGTGAATCTTTCAACTTAGTGCATCTTTTAAGACTGTGACATAGCACCTTGTCTTTTTTCTTCCAAGATACTCCATCCATATTTAATGTCCCCTGGAGCTTTATCTGTATCCAATTTCCTCTGCCTGTCTAGGTCTAAATAGTTGTTATGTCGCTGCTGCTCACGGGAGCTTTATTCTATCTCCCAGATCTTCCAGTGTTGGGTGCGGTGATTCCTGCATCTAGGAGCAATGCTTACTCATCAGTGTTCTCCATTGAGATTACAGGGAAGATAATTAATATATCCCTTGCTCTATTAATCTAATTGGATAGGGATGGAGAATGAAGGTAAAATAAGTATGGTTGTATTTTAGAGAGAATTTGAAATGAAGGATGGCTGTTGCCCCATTGCATAGGTGTCAGCCTATTGAGCTCTGGGACACGAAGACCAGTAGCACATGAAAGCCATAAGGTTGTAATGTTGCCACTGTCTTCTTGTTTGCCTACAGGGAGAAACTAAAACTCGGGTATCCGCGATGTGTGAAAAATGTTAGCCTTGAATTTGATGCCATGTCTCTTGATTGTTAGGTGATGACCAACTGGAACAACAGAGATGTTTGACTCTATGACTCGTATATTAGAGTAATAAGTATGAATTTAATTTTCTAGTGGCAAATGAGATGAACCTCCCCTGAAAAAAAAGGTATTTTCTAATCTTTATGAAATTGCAGCAGATAGTGTTCTGACTGCAGTGAAAAATTGCTCTTTACAAGGATAGTTGTCCATTCTACCTTTAACTGTGGCAAGTTATTGTTTGTATTTTTCCCTTTGAACAGGAAAGATCTGACCATGTTCCAATGCATGAAACTGTCTGTGTGGACGTAATTGTGATGCATTATATTGAAAAACACCCAAAACACAGTAAAGCAGAATTTAATTTGGAGAAGCATTAACTAATGCTGTTCTCTGAAGTTTACTTCATACTATTTTTGTTGCCCAAGGACCCATAAGAAATTGAGATCTGTTCTTTTGCACTACATAAAAAGGTCAAAAATGCACATTTGCAGTTGAGCCAGTTGCAGTCCTGGTGATCAGTCACCAGTGATGTGTTAGTGGGGTCTGCTAGCAAAGCTGAAGGAGATTAGGAAATGAGACCTGGATTCCCCTTCATAGCTAAAAGGACAAGGCAGGAAAGGACCAGCCATCAAGGCAGTCTTCCTGGTGGAAAGCATGTGCAGCTAACACCTGCCATGTCTGGGAATGTGGACCAGTTAACTGGCTACCAGTCACTATCCACATCCATCTCTGGACATAAGGGGATAAAATCCTGATTTGCACTGGTGAACACTTCAGTAGGAGAATTAGCCCAACTGCAGAGTCTGATACTGGTACCAAGAAAAAGAAAGTTTTGAATAACCACCATTTAACGTCCACAGTTTTGTTTTTTTTTAATCTGGTATATTATTTTCATGATTATGTCCTAGATATCAGTCAAAAAAGCAGGATAAATTGCTCTCCAGGAGTACCAGATACCAAACTACCATCTTGTCTGAACTGTATCACTAGTAGCACTCTGATTTATTACTAACATTACAGCACCTGGCATATGGCAGTTCATACATGCACTGAAACAACTATTATAATGCCTGCCACTGCAAATTTAGGCATGATGTGCTTATATCTGAACTTGTTAATAAGGTTAAAGAATATGCAAGTCATTTGGAGCAGACATTTTGTACTGACTGCAGAGGAATTTCTAATGAACTGTTTCCTGATGAGACTCGAAGGCTTCTAACAAACAGAACATGACACTCTCTGACATGATTCTAAAACCCTCCACTTTCTGTACTAAATCTCTCTTTTCTGTCACCCAGATCATGGCCACCCCCTCTGTGATAATGTTTGTATTCTTTATTCTCCTCCTAAGTGAATCTGCTAGTACTTGACTCATCTTATTCCAGCCCTTCACTTGTTTTAATATGTGAATAGTGTGGTTCAGAAATTCCCTGGACACTGATCTGTGACCAAGCACGTACTCTAACAATTCTTGGCACCATCAGTGATAATGTGAACTGTCCATACTTTCTCACCAGTCCATCCCAATTCACTGCTTGAATCACTCAAACTTCTGCTCTGCCCTCTGTCAGTAGGCCTCTATTTATTACTGGCTGATTTTATTCATATTTTCTTGATAAGTCTGAAGTTTTATCAGACTCCTTTTTGTTTTATAGTGATAGCAAAAAAAAACTGGAATGGTGTAGAAATCAAGAGTAAGAAATATATGTGACAAGTTGATGGTTGTCCCTCCAATAATGTGTGACCTGCAACTCCATCCTTCCAGCCCTTCTGCATGGGCTTACATAGCATTTCTCCTTCAATGTTCCTACCAGTGACCCCAAATCAGACATATTTTCTCCTTCAAAGCTTCGGAAAGCCTTGGAATACCAATTCAGGGGACTGTTCTGGACTTTGAATGAGGAACATTTTAGAGCTAGCCAGTGGAAGTATTAGATTGATGTGTCCACAGAACCAGAGCTCCAGCAAAGGTGGGAAAGGAAGGGTGAAAGTTTAATAACTAGGCTAAGTGTAGGTTACTGGACCTTACTTAATACCTTTCTACTTTTTGTTACTAGATGCTGGATTATGACAGAAGAAACATCAATGTAGATGCAGCAAAAACACTGATTTCCTTCCGTTGCAATGACTCAAGATTATTTAAGTTGAAGTTGTTTACCTGGTGTAGGGAACCTGCTTTGGCAGGGGGGTTGGACTCAATGATCTCTAGAGGTCCCTTCCAACCCCTACGATTCTGTGAGTCTGTGATTGTTTCTACACAAGACTTATTATTTGCTTCAGTATTGAAGCAAATATAACTACATAAGTGTTGTCCTGTGCTTGGATGAAATAGTCTGGTCAATATTAGCTAAGGATTGTATTGGTTTAATTGAGAGCATGGATTTACTAAAGCCAGGAGGAAGCCAGGAGGTTCTCTCCACACTGCTTCATAGCAACATGGGCTCCCACATTTAGGCTGTAAACTTCTTCCCTGCTCCTTCTCAGCTAAAGCTTTGCCTTGCTTTATACAAGGAGAGGCATTGTCATTAATGTAGCTGCCTACTGATGCTAATGACATCAGTGTTTTATTCAGTAGATAGTATTCAGATTGGCACTGAGGTCTGGTTTACTGTCAACATTCCATCCATCAGCTAATAAACAGTTCTCTGACATTTGCTAAATTTAGAGTTGTGGATATTTTTATTAGACAGCTTTTTTTTGTTGTTTTGGTGGCTTGCAGAAAACATGCTCTCTCTGTGAGGAAAACAACCATTCCATTTTTGTTTATTACTTCTACTTCTTGGCGGAGGGAGAAAAGGCAGAGCAGGATTACAATTGTAGGTAGAACTACTGAGTCAACATGACACAGATTAAAACCTGCTTTGTGAATCTTGTAGGTGTTAGGTGGTCTTAAGGTCATGGAGTTATGAGATGCCATTTTTAGAACGTCTGCATACATTTATCTCTGGCTGACTTGATTTTAAGATAGATGAGGTTTTAAAAACTGCAAAATGGAAATAGTGGGTACCAGGATGTATACCTTGAGGTAGACCACTAGTTTGGTGAGCAAGGCAGAAGGTGATCAGAGCATAAGAGTCTTTCCTGTGACTTGTAGGGAGTTGAGCTGCATCCTTTGTCTTAGCACAAGGACACCGAAGTTACTCAGTGTGCTTTGCACTAGGGATGTTCTTTCCCTGCTAATATTCCTTTCTTCATATGCTATCCTTTCTGCAGCCACAGATGATCAGTGCTGGCTTCTCACACATTATTCAGCACAAAGTCCCAGGCAAGCAAAACCCATGCAAAGTGCAAGGTGGCAGACATGTGTGAGCCTCCTGTGCCCCTTGGAGCAGGTGGCAGTGCCAGCTGCTCAGTTGCCCTGTGACAGCCCATTTCACTGTTCACACCAATCCTTCCTGCTGCTTGGTGTCTTGCAGTTGTGCTGTGCCACTCATGCTCTCACAGCTGGTCCCCCAGCAGATGTTCCTGGTCCTGTTTGTTAGCTAGGGTTGAGAAAGGTCACTTGTGCTGCAAAGGAGGAGGGAGAGAAGTGGTCATCTCTTATCAGTCCACACCACCCCTTTTCTCAATGCGTCTGCCCACCCATCACAATAGAGAGAATTGCACATAGGGGAACAAGTGGTGAATCTACTTGGTTGTTTCTAGATTGTGAGTTGAACATTGAGTTGATTTAGGTCTGGAAGGCAAAGTTGCTGTTGCTGCAGGTGCTTGCCAAAGCAGATGGTTGAGTCATTACTTATTCTGCCTTCTTAGTGTTTTTTTCTGTCCCGTTATTACATGTAGGTTCTTCAAGTGGTTCATCTGCTCCGTCCTTGGGTGCATAGCCTGAAATGAGGCTGTGTGGTTACACTCTTGAGGTACATGTGTCTTCTAACCTACAGACTTCTGAACATCTGTCACATCTGAGAGAGAGATGTCTGACTAAAAGGCTGAAGTTCCTATGAGACTTATGAATGTAAGTCTGAGTGGAGGAGAGTACTGCATTCTCAGAGAAGAAGCAGTAAGCTGATGCTATTCAGGCATCAGAGAAGCTGTAAGGGATGATATTCTGGAAACCTTACTAATGGAATTATTTTTAGAGGGAAATCATCTCTGTTGAGGCAAGATAGGGAACTTCCTAATGACATGCTTATTTTCTTGTGCCTTTATTTATAATATTGATTATCGTAGTTGCTTTTGGTTTGTTTTGGTATTGTGAAGATGAAAGCACACATTTTCAGTGCTATTCAAAGCCAAACACTAAAAGCAAACCAAGCATGGGGTAGAGTAATGCAATCCTTGCGTAGCTCCCTAAAAAGGCATTTCTTTTTTTTTTAACTTAACTTTCAGGTTTTGTTTGGTGTCTTTTATTTAAACACAAATACTGTTCAAAAAAATCCACAGAATGAGATGTCTGTACCACTGGGATCATCCTGAATGCTTATTGATAGCCTCTTGCTGCCTACACCAAACATAACCCATAGGACCTCCCAGATAATTTTATTTTTTCTGCAAAACATGAGGTGATTCACAGCATGATGGGCTGGCATCTCTTAAACCATTGAGGTCATCAAGGTTATTAGAGATAACCACCAGTGTCGTTGGATTCTATAAATGAACCAGTGTGTTTGTGAGGCTAATGACAGCTGGCACTGCAGAGCAGTCCTGTATTAAAATAAGAGATTAATGTGGGTTCCCATAATCTGGTTCAACACATAAGAATGTAAATCTGGCTTTCTCTCTGAATGTTTTGCACATTATGAGCTGTCGTTTGTTTCTCCATCTGCCTGAACTGTCCTCATGGGATCTGCAGCTCCATGTCCCTCCTCCCTGCGCTACCCTGCTCTCTGGCTAAGTGCCCTTTCTTCTGCTGTGCTCTGCAGGATTGTGACCATCATAAACTGCCTGCATTCAAGCCCAGCACCAGGGCATGAAGGTGGAGAGTGAGGATAAGAGCAGGGAGGAAGGCTGCATGCCACCCTGGTACCTGAAGCAGCCTTGCGGTGCCTCTGATGCCACAGTTCCTCCTTCATACAGCTGCAGGCAAAACCTATGCCTTTTTTTTCTTACCAACTGCAAAACAAACAGAGAAACAAACCAACACAGAATATTTCCCCGTTTCCCAGTTCAACCAAGTTCCACTTTCCAGTGAAGTAATATTTAGTTCCTAAAGTTTTCAGCCAATCCTACTTCTGGCTGCCATTTCCAGTTTCCTAACCATGATGTGAGGAGCATGAGTATTGCACCCTAAAGGTGTGCTTTCATCAACTCCTTAATGTAGGTGAGGACATCTCACTGGAAATTACCCAGGCTTTTTGCAATTTATCTTTTGGAAATGATTTGTAATCTTTTCTGTGTGGCCTCAGCTGCAGAAACCCTCTTAAATCTTTGTCAAATAGGTAATAATGAATAGAATACGTTTTTATGCAGTACGGACCTTCTGCCTACAGCACGCTGTAATCTCTTACTCTCTGATGTTCTTGCAGCACATTGAAATGTCAATCATTAAAAGACCTGAAGAGCAGAAAAGAGGAAATGGAGAAGCTGAAGAAAATTCTCATATTGAAGTCGAAGTAGATACGTTAGCTAACAGAATTCTAATAACGTTTCATATCCTAATAAAGATCACTTCAAAATGCCCTTAATGGAAAGCAAAATTAGCAGCATGTGCTTAATTTGGATCTGGTAAAACTGACATTTATTCCGAAAATTCAATCCTGCCTTGAAAAATTAACTTGCAACAGCTTATCTATTTCAAGCAGCCTGTGGAGGTGCATCCATGCACCAGTACTTGTACCCATAGCATGAAATTTGTGCCACTTAGTGTCCCCTCAGCCATTGTGCTGCTGAGATAAAACCTTGATAACAACAAGTGTGCACATGCTGTACATATTTTCATGGGACTCAGTGCACAAAAACTGTGCAGCAACCTTTCCTTTACCTGAAGATACTGCAGGTGGAAGAAACACCAGAGAGGGAGAGCAGAAGGGTAACAGGTGAAAGTATTTGTTAGTACTGACTTGCTGGGGGCTATAGCTACTGAAATCAGTTCCATTTTGGTAGGTGTCAGCAGCTGTGTTTCTGTGATGATGAGCTGACCACAGAGAGCTGTGGATCCCACCTTGTGATCAATAAAGCGTTTCCTGAGTGTCTGCAGGAACTAAAGAAACTCTGCATCCCACGTGTGTGTTGTGTATTGAAAAAAAGTATTTACTGACAATAAAATCAGCCTCTTGGCAATGTAGGCTGATGCTAGAGACCAGTTTCGAGTCATACTGGTGTACCTAGTTAGCAAAAAGGAAGACCGGAAGCTTCAGCTTCCAGCTCTGTCAGTAACGTATAGTGGTGAAACTTTTTTTTTCTTTTCAAAGTGTCATATAAAATGTTTCTCACTTGCATGCAGTATTTAATACACAACTTATTGCTTATTGTTGTGTATACATATTTCAGTAGCCATTTAGATTCCCCAAACTGAAATATATCTTTTCTTTTTTCCCCTGAAAATATGCACTACTGTCAGTACCTTATTTTTGTATTACAAACCTTCTCTGAAGGCTTAGGGCTGTGGAAAATCTGATTTCTTTGTTAAGATAAGAAATTGCTGAAGCAAGTGACATGAAATAGCACGTTATTACATGGAAATGAAAACAGGGAAGGAAAATATTAGCTCATATTGTGGGTCTTGTAGCACTGTTTGCCTGTGGTTTCTTTCTCTTTTCTTGTGCACCTGACTCATCTGTAAGTACAAAGTTAATTACTGCCTTTATATGGACAAGTCTCAGATCAATCTCTCTGTTCCAGATCCATCTGCTTGTGTCCAAATGAAATCTCAGCCTGTCTTGCATTTCCTCTTGATGTGTCATCCTCAGCTCCAGTTCAAGGAAGAAAAAACTCAGCTGTTCATCCTTCATCACAACTCTTAGCTGTTAATCAACAATCTCTCCCTCTTTTGGGGTAGCTCTGTTGTTCTGTAAGTTGATTATTTCTCATATTTTTGGAACACTTTAGGGCTTCTGCTTGTCCTTTGCCTTCACATTTAGGAGATATTCCTTAAGCGGCTGAAAGAGTGATCTCAAATTTCTTGTTGAATCCTCCAATAACAACTTCATTTGCTGCAGAGCAAGAAAAAATCCCCTCAAAAAAATAAAAAATAGCAACCACTTCATGAATTCCTAAAATATCAAGACTTTTATATGTGTTTGCTTTCCTAAGCTGAGATTTTTCTGAAATCTGGTTGTACTGCTATTTGAGCAAGAAGCTGGCGCTTGAAAAAGCAGTGTGATTTGGGAAAGAGAACAGCCCGCTGATTTTCACTATTAATCCACCTACTGTTAGAATAGTAATAGATGGAATTCTTCCTCCAAGGGACTCCCATTGCAAGAGTCTTACAATAACAGAAGTGAACTCAAACTGGACAAAACACCAGTCTTTGATCTGAAATCCATCCTTGATCTGACTCCTGAATGTGTCTGTGATTTGGCAACCCTCTCTGGCAGGGCAAGGGAGCTGTATTAGATTTATGTCACCTGTCTCTGAATTTGTATGATTCTGCCTTGTATGGGGTTTTGTGGCTACAGTTACAATTTGCAAAGATCACTGTTTTCTAATTCATTAATTTGCTTGTAGCTGTTACCATGGTGCTTGTATTTGGCAGACACAGAGCACTCTTAACAAGTGCACTGAAGTCAAGCTGGAATTAATTCCCTCTATCTTGCTGTCTTTTCCTTTCCCGTTTGGTAGAATGGTATGGAAGGAGCCAGAGATGAGTATTTCTTGCACTGTATTCCTCACTCAGCCATCAGTCACAGCTGAACCCCTGCTGCCTTATGGGGCAGAAGAGCACAGAAATAGCTCTTTTCCAGTCAGTGTACCCTGGACTTTCTGAGCACAGAATTGAGCACAGCCTTCTCCACAGCTCTACCTCCCATCTCTTGCTTCTGAGGCCACCAAAGGGTTTTCCCCAGCTGTGCTGCATTGCTGTATTACCAGGAATCACTGTTGTCCTCTCTAACCAAGTGACTTTTACCACTGTTTTTTTTTTTTTTTTTCTTTTTTTCCAAATAATACTGGAAAAGAGATATACCTGCAGGCCTGCTCTCATCAAGACATCCCAGCTCTGGTCCCACAGTACATCCTGGGGCAAGGAGGATGAACCTTCCCTCACTGACCCAACCCTGACTATCTGTGTTAATGGAGAGGAAAGGCATTGCTGAGGTGTCAGCAAGGAGTGACAGGGAGGAGAGGAAGGTGTGAAACTGAACTGGAAATCAAAGAGGAGCCCACTGAGTCCTGAACCAGGTTGGAAGGTGGATACGAATCAGTGCCACTGGGGTGTGGCTGTGCAGCTTCTTCTTCTGGACTGGCTCACAAGGAACCAGCTCAGGCATCTCTCCAACTATGGAAAGTTGATGAGGCAGTCTGGCTGTTTCCCTGCTTCAGTGCCACTCCCAACATCAGAAAATTTTGCCTTTCTGGAAGGTTAATATACTAAAGCATATACTAAAATAATTTAATTAGTGTTAATCTTAACTTTTCCAGCTAATTATGGAATTGAGGTTATACTGTCATACTGGAAGAGATAAAATGCCCTCCAGTTAGCATGTTGCAACAGGTCTTAAATCTGCATCAGATGTGTGTGAATGTTGCATACTATACTCAATACTTTTACAGGATATAACTGCTGTTGTTTCTTAGGCTTCTGCCTACTCTGAGCTACCACAGAGCAAATGTGGGAGAATTAGATCTCCAGAACTGAGTCTGGTTGCATGTATTTGAGGTACATATGTGGTTTTAATGTGTGGTCACAGTGGACTGCTCTGTTCCCCACCAGCAGATAGGTATCTGAGTTGGTTTCAGTGTCAGATCTAAACTGTGTTAGACATTTTTACCCTTCCTTCTGCATCAGTAATTACTATCTAATTGCAAGCAATCTCCTAAATTTCTTTGGTATCTCAACACCATATCCAAGCTCCTAAAACCTCATATTCAGGCAGAATCTGACCATATACTTTATCTTTTGGCTTTGTATTGCAGCTTGCTGTTGTTAACCTGCATTCATTGTTGGCCAACCGAGATTTGGTTCACGTGGAAGTGTTCATATCTAAAGAAATTGGAATCAATTTTGGCAGTATGATTTTGTGACAGGGTACTAGAGGCTTTACAGAACTGTAGTGTATCATACTTTCTCTCTTGCCATTGTCTGTAATGTAATGTCTGTGACATTTTTCTTGTTATTCCCTTATCTTGACACTTCTTGGTGTCTCATCTGGAGTCTTCCTTCCTTTCCGTCTTTCCTGGAAACCTGCCTTGTGATAATTATAACAGTAGGACACCTACTCCTTTGTTCTAATACAGTGGAGTAATAACAATTCTTATACATCTAGATGTATTGATTCAGTTAATGAAGATGTTAATCAAAATCATGGAGTGCACAGAGCATGTCACTAAGTTAGCCCCACATCTTGTAACACAACCCTTAATTATGTAAACAATCCACACAGAAATAGTCCCATTGGGCTTAACAGGGATGCATGAGCAAGCGAGGATTTCTTATTAGGTATTCCAAATTGGACCCAATGCACAATTTAATGAGCCTATATTATGGCAACAATAACTAGCAAGGTAAAAATAGGAAAATTAGATGGTAGAGGAAGGAAAAAATGATGAAAACTTATGCTATTAACATTTTGAAGCAGTTTGAGTCTTTAAATGAGGTCACATAGAGACAGAATTTCATGGTAATTTTATTTTTTGTCTTAAGAAACTTCTTTTTCCTTGAGGGGATCAGCTTCAGGGATTTTTGGTTGTTAATTCAAATAGCAGCAATGTATCAGCTTCTATTATGGATAATGCCACATGAATATTTACTTTATAGGGTTCTATTTTCAGTTCAGTTCCTATCATCAGATCATTATTCCAATTCCACAAATTTATTGCTATTAAAAAAAATAAATAGTATAGGTAACAAAAGTCTCCCACCGAGAAGCTAACGTAATAGCCTTTGCTCCTGTAAATTTGATTATATTGATAGCAATCTCAATTCTGTTGCCCCCTTCTTGGGTCAGATCCTTCTGGGAGGTGGGGATGGACTCCACAATTGCAAATCTGAAGGAAGTTTTCAATTTAATGCCCCACTGAAATGCGGATTATGAAGTTATGCGAGCCTCAGTTAATTTGCGAGGTTTGTGGTCTGTCATCTGTCCAAGGTAATTAGCTCTATCTATGTTTAGGGAATTAATAAGGAACCTTGAAATCCAAGCTCTAAGTAGAGTGCACGATCAGTGTGAAAAGGGGCATTGGGGATATACTGTTTCCCTTGATTGTACTGCTTGAAACAGCACTGAATATACTGACTGATGATAAGCAATGTGAGACTTAAAATGCAGCAGCCTGATTGAGGTGTCCAGAGCTCAGGCAGAACAGAGTAAGGTCTTTCCTTGTTTTTGTTTTTAATTTTCTACATCTTCACAATTACTGAAGCACTCGGTTCTTCCTGACAGATAAAAATCTGGTAAAAGTGAGTTTTTCCGATTCCTATTTAAGTGTTTATTTCAATATTGCATTGCCTTGTTTTACAGAACAGGGAAGGTCTACTCTCTTCTGGTTTCTGCCTTCCATTCCTGCAGGTCAGTTCTTCCCTTCCAGCGAGCCAAGTGGCTGTGGCAGAAGATAACTAAGTCCCAGACAGAACAAGTTTCCTTTTCTTATTGGCCTTGCTTGACTTTTCCAGTGTCAAAGTCCAGCAGGTGCAAGTCCCATTGAAGTGAGAAATGATACAAGGCAGTGGTTTAGATCCAATAATCACAGTGCCTGGGAAGAGTCAGTCGGAAAGCTTTACCAGAATTTCGTCTGAGCTGGAGAACATAGAATTCAAAGGGAGAACAGTTATTCGATTACAGTAAGAATTATTAGAAGGGAAAGAAGAGAATTTCCGCTAGACCAAGGACAGCTTTTAATCAAATTGGTTTTGAATAAGAGGGTTGAAAAATATAACATAAAGCAAAAGATGTGAATGTGATTGTTGTGTAAGTACCACAAATAACCTTCAGTCATTGGAAGCTGCCAAGTTTCCTTAAGATTCAAGTATTTACAGCTTATGGGAAGGAAATAAGGTTTTCTATTTATTTTTTATCCCTTGCACTGTAAGCCAGATTTTCTTCTCATTTATGCAGGTGGAGGTCAACTGCAGTCACAGAAACTGTATTTCATTTAGAAGTTTGTAATAAAATAGTCATTTTAAATACACTTGATTTTAAATGAAATCTTTTTCCATACCCAGTCCTCTTGCATTAGATCACACTCTCTTTACGCTGAAATCATTTCTTGACAGCACAGATGCATTGTAAATATCTAATATATTCTGTACTAATTTTTTTGGTCAGTGATTTCATCTATTTCCCAAAACACTTTAAGGGATGCAATTTGACCTACAGTTTAATTGTGATCGAGTGACTTAAAGTGATCACATTCAAAATGGCTGAATGTTTGTGCAAAGAGCATACAGCCTGTCAGCAAAATTAGATCTTCCCAGAGATCTTGCGTGTCAAAATCAATCATAGAGCAAATACTTGTGCCTCTTTCATCACTTTAAACCACTGGGAATTTACGTTCTCCAAAGGAGAGGCAGACAATAATTTAAGGAATTGAGTTTGGCTCCCTGAGAGGTTCTGGGCATCTGGAGACCTGGGTACTTCACAGTGCACTGTTGTCTTTGAATGTTTTGAGTATCTTGGTCATTTGAGATGATGCTTAATCTCTTTTAATGACAGATTTTATCCTCTTTTAATTTCCTTTGGTTTCGCTTTCTTTCTCTTCCATAAATGCAAAGGAAAAGAGTCACATAGGACCACAGATCAGATATTCCATGAGGCAAGTTGTATTAATGAGAGAAATGAAAGAGGTGTGTGCCTTGTTCATCAGCTTCATAAAGAGTTGAATATTAAGTCACACATATTCTTTTTTTTCAATAGCCAAACCTGAAATGATAGATTTTCATCATGCCTGACTTGTTTACTGGTGCACAGCCCACAAGGTATGGAGGTCATGTTGCAAATAGAGTTTGCTTTGAAACAAATGCTTATCACACACTTGCTGCCTCTTTACAGTGGAGTGATGGAAAAACAGCTCCTGAATTGAAGAATGCCTTGTATTTCATGTAAACCTACCCTGCAGAGAAGCTCTTTTCTATATTTCAACGGGCTTCAGGTCTGATTATAATTACTGGGGTCCGTCAGGACTGTGAAGTGTTCGTGAATATGCTTGTTGAACTGAAAAAAGAGGGCTGTGCTCATCTTCCATTATTTCCAGCCCCATGATTGGGCTCACCATGACAGGTTTGTGACTGCAATATCTAGAAGATCAAAGTGAGAGGATGTTAGCAACAGGTGACTGGGCATGGGGAATCGTGATGTCAAGAGGCCCAATGATCAAAGTCAAGTAAGTGTTAAATTCAATCACAGAAGCAAATATTTTATAAAACTCCAGTTTTACTGTCCATATTTTATATGGACAGTAGTGTTAACTGACCTTAAGAAAAATCATTTTACAGTTAAGATCCCAAATTTAGTGTTTACATATGACATGTCTTCATGAAAATTGTTTGTGTGTCATTTATATGCAAATATATAATTGAATACACCTGTGAAAACTCGTATGGTCATGGTTTGATTGATGATAGTCCAGGGGATCTAGGTGCCATGAAGTTAATTTATGGGTAGAAAAAGCAATCATAGATTTCCCTTCTCTGGAATCAGGGCAACTTCATGTTCAGTTATGTCCATTCTTTTGTCTTCTTGCTGCTAATGTACTTTACAAAGGTTACATCCACAGACCCATAAGGCTATATTTTCATCCCATTTGCACAAATAAGATAAATCATAGCTGCTGTGAAAGGGCAAGTTAATACTTGTAAAGGTTGTAAAGATAAAGAGACTAGCATGAACAAGGAGGTCTTACAAAAAGAAGGAAAATGAATGCTCAGCCATCTCCAAAGATATTGGCTCCCAGGGAGGGAGCTCCAAAAGGAGGGATCTCCAACAAGGTATCCTTCCTCAGTGGCAGTCAGCCCTTAAATGAAATCTTAGAGGGATGAAGCCAGGCTTCACCTGTGCTCCCAGGGCTGGCCAGATCTTTCCTTCAGGTGTTTATTCAGTGGTTCAGGCCACGACTCAGCAGTTCACATACAATATTGAATATGAAGACCAGTACAGGCATTGCAAACTGAGTTGTTGTGATAAGGCAGATAGGGGAAATGATAAGTATGGCAACTCACGGTCATCTTTTTTAGGCATACTTCAAAGATTTCTTCCACTGTGAACCTGAAAGGAAACAGCTATCATTCAAAAGCTTTGGATAAAGGTCTGGTCATGATGTCAGAAATGCGTGGGTGTTTCAGGGAACCAACACAATTCAAAGGACACACATTAAAATAGTTTTTAACTATGTGGGACCTGCTTCCCCACTCCCATATGTTTCATAGATCAATATTAGCTTCTCTACAGTCAATAGAGCTCACTGATGTAAAACTGCTGTGTGCATGTTCTTAATGATTCATAGTTTTGAAGCCTAGCCAGTTCTATAATTCAACCCTCGCAAAGGCAAACAACCTCCTGCCAATCTGCCCTTTATTCTCCCATCCTGTTATTTGTTAGGCATCTGTAGCCCATTAACTGGCTTACTATGGTATTAGTATGTGGCATAATTATTCATAGTCAGATCTGCTGATAAGAAATCGAATGCTCTGGTAAACAACTGACTGCTTTTTTTCCATGACATCAACAACAAAGTTAAATGGGGTACTGGAAAAAGATAATTCCCAGGATCATGCTAAAAGATTACGTAGTTCTGTAGCAGAAGGGAAAATATGTTTCCAAAGCACTCATTAGGAATGTTCTCTGTCATTTCCAGCAGACACACAACAGTGTGTCTTCTGCTCTCACCAGGGATGTATAAATGCATGTGGCTGATGAGTACATACTGGGTCTGTCCAGCTTAAAGAAACAGGTGAGACTTCATGGTGTAGTTCCTTTTTTTTTTTTTTTTTTTCAACTTCCCTCTTCCCCCTCAGTGGCAAATTTCACTCTGGCCAGTATTTCCTCGCTCTTGTCTCCTTAAGCTAAAAGATTAAGTCTGTGGTAGCTCTGTTCGCATAGATCAGCTTTTCTGTGTGATCACTGATATCTGAGCTTACAAAATGTAACTGCAAAATTGATATACAATATACAGTCCAAATGTTTATCTCACCCATGCTTGGGTTATTCAGGACACACATAGTAGCAGTGAGAGAAAGACATGCCTGCACATGGCTCATGGGGTCTTCTACTCCCCTAGTCCCTTCTGCTGCTATAGGCCCACATCTGCCCATGTCAGCACCTGGGACTCTGAAATGGTGGTTACACCTCCAGGGGTGGTCATAAAGTTGGCCATAGAGGGAACCTACTTAAGCTCACCATCTTTTTCTGAATAAAACCAGTTCCTCAGGGTACAGGTGCCTATTGGATTGGTTCCTGGTACTTTACTCCCATACCTCTTTTTCAAGTGCTTGGTGCTGCCCACCATCTACTAGAGATGGATTTGTGTAAGGTTTTATTAGGGCTGCTCTGTGTCAACACGAGAGTGACATTAAGGTCTTCCCTTCCTTCCCTCTGCTTCCCAGTGGCTGGCTGGCTAATTTTGAGGTTGTTGAAGTTGAAATTAACTGTGATTAGACAACTGAAAACTCGGACTAATGCTGCAAACACTTGGGCAACGCTTTTTGAAAAAGTGTATGTTTGAAAGCATTTCCACTCCTTGTTACTGGATAATGCAATTTCTCCTTTTTGTTTCTCTGAAGTGCGCCCAGTAACTTAGTGCAAGGATAGATTCAATGAAAGACCTCTCAGAGACTTTGAGTGATTCATTTCCACTTTGTATTTCAGGTTAATGGTGATTTTAAACAACAGTTCAGAGAGTTTGAGTTCAGTTCCAGAAGCGACCTTTATACCATCCCCCACATATCCCTTTTTTTCGGACTAGTTTTGTAGGGTCACCTCTGTCTTGAGGATGAAGTTTTGGTATTGGAAGATTGTTTTCTCAGGGATCATTTTCCTGGATGGAAATTCTGCCATTCTTCTACCATCTCGTCCCAATGGCCAGCTACCCTTACTTCTCAAAATGTGGGTTTTATTTCTGGTCTGATTATTTTTCATTCATCTTCAAGTCTTTGGTGCTTTATTATGTTTGTCTTGGAATAATGAACCTGTCACTGACCTTGGGATTGCTCTCTGAAAGTAATAACACTAGTGGAGCAGGTTACTCTGAAACTATCCTTTCAGTGAGCTTCTGAAAGACTGGGAATCATTTTTAACATCTCCAGTATCATTTTTGATGTCTTTTCCAGCACCCATGTTGCAGGAAGTTTTGCAGCTCATGTTCATCTTTTCTGTGTTGCCTGAGTGAGTAACTCAATCTCCAACACAGTCTCCCTTACAGTTGGACAAATAGTCATTTTTTTAAAAACCTGATATCTTTTTTTAAATCCCTACAGCATCCCACTGGTTTTTCGTTTCTGCTGTGTGGAAACTCTGAATACCTTAAAACCTTTTTTTTTTTTGTTTCAGGATGCAGTTATCCTGATCTGTAGGTTTGGGTTTTTCCTGTCTTTAGGAAAAGTGTCTCCTTTCATCAGACTGGGATAGAGCTTGCATCTGTGGGTGCTTGTGCAGAGCATGTTCAAATCCACACAGGGCTGTCCACCCTGACCAGAAGCATTTCTCAAAGGAAGATCTCTCCCCTGGCTATTGATTTCCCCCAACCACTATTTTTCATTGTATGTTATTGGAAACGGTGCTATTTCTGGGTGGGTAGTACCAAGCCGAATATTTTATGGAGCCAACAACTGTACAACAAAGATTTTGAATCAATTCAAAATGTATTCCCTTCCAGGAGTGAAATCAGAGTTGCTATCCAATAGACTTTTCGCTGATGGTGGTTGAAAGAAGATTGCCACTCTCCTGTGAGTAAAGTACTTTTTGCCACATCTTTCCAAACAGAAGAAAGTGTTCATCTAGTACTGAGCTGAAACCTCAACAGCTCTCTTGGCTAATACAGGGTCACTCTCAGTCTGGCTGTAGGACATCCTGAGACAGCTATACATGCACTTCACCGGATTCAGTATGTTTTGACTTAAGGAGGTATATATAAGCATTCAACTTTAAACTTTAGTCTAATTGTAACTAATTATGTTTTTTTTTTTTTTTTTTTTTTTTTTNNNTTTTTTTTTTTTTTTTTTTATACCCTCACAAAACCTTCCAATGCCACAGGGGCTCAAATCACTGCAGTTGAAGGCCATCATTTAAAACAAGGATGGAGCCTACACATTTAATTTACTCCTCTGGAATTCCTCTAGGATTCCCATCTTCAGGAAAGATGGTGGCCACTGCTGGTGCCCAGTTGTTTCATGGGTGCTGATAAAGTGCTGTTTACACAGTGAAAGAGGCAGTCTTTTTGGTGGTATTGATTTAACAAAAGACATCTGTCAGGTGGGAGGATGTGTAGGTGTGCCAGTACCAGATGACTTTGCTGTGCACCTACATCCTAGCATTGCTAACAAGTGTTTCAGTGACTTGCTTTTGACTACTGAAAGTGATACAGAACAAAAGGGCAGATGGCATGCCCTGTGCAAGCTAGTACGTCTGTGGACAACAAATAATACATGAGTTGCATGAATCTATGCTTGCAGTGTTGTGGCAATTTGGGTATGAAAGCTTAATGGAACTTATAATAACATCAGATTATCTTTTGCTGGAAGGGCGCCCATGTTCTGGGAAACCCATTATGAAGCTATTGTCTTCTTTTAATTTAATTTGAAACCATCCATTCTTTTATAATATCAGCCTGTGCATCTTACTACTGAAAGAGTCAATTTGGAAAAAAAAACAAAACAAAACAAAAAAACCACCACAAAACGATAATTAATGTATGTATGTGTGTTTATCTACAGATCCAGAGCAGTAGCAAGACATTTTAGAGGACTTCTTTCTCTATGCTCATTGATATCTTCCCAATTTCTTCATTGCTTTCCTCTCAGCTGCCAGACTAGAAATCTCTTGGGCTCTCAAAGAGCAGCAAAGGTAGTGATGTGTGATCTGCTCTGCTTGTGCATTTGTTCCAAGAGACATACATACTGGAAGTATCAATCTTTTCCTTAAACCAAAACAAAGTTATCAGAAATGTATTTATTAGTTGTAAGTGGCACCTAGAATCATCCAGCAGTACAAAAGACACCGTTTACTAAATATGACATTCATATAATAAACTACAAGAAAAATTCTCACAAGTCAAACTTGAAAGTAAATAATATTAACAAATTGGTAAGAATGCAGTACTTATACTTGTACCACAAATGTCTCTAGTGAACAGCTGCAAGGGTAAAGCCAGACTTTTGTCCCCACTGCCCTTCCTGAAGTGGAACTAAGGTTGAGGCTGCATGGGGCTGCAGGGACTTTTGGCAAAGTGGATAGTGCCAGAGAGCTACTGGTTTGGGCTGTGAGGAATAGGGATGTGTGGGAGGATAACTGGTAGCCCTTGAGAAGAGTTTTGGGAGAGGTGCTGGGGAAAAGACTCTGGGAAAGACGGGGAGTTTGGGGGAGAGGTGGAAGGTCGTCCTAGTTGCAGGCAGCGTTAGGTAAGCTGTATGGAGTCAGGATGCACCTGAGTTCAACCTGGATCAGAAGTCCTGGTTGACAGCATCAAAGAATCATAGGGGTTGGAAGGGACCTTTGGGGATTATCTTGTCCAACCACTCTGCTAAAGCAGGTTTCCTTCAGTAGGCTGCACATGAAAGTAACTGGGTGAGTCTTTAATATTTCCAGGAAAGAAGACTCCACAACCTCTCTGGACAGCCTGTTCCAGTGTTCTGTCACCCTCACAGTAAAGAAGTTCTCTTCCTCATGTTTGTACGGAATTTCTTGTGTTCCATTTTGTGCCGTTGCCCCTTGTTCTCTTTCTGCATTTCACTGAAAAAAAGCCTGGCCCCATCCATTTGACTCCTGCACTTTAGATATTGCTATACAGTGGTAAGATTCTCTCTCAGTTTTCTCTTGTCCAGGCTGAACAGCCCCAGGTCCCTCAACCTTTCCTCATGAGGGAGGTACTTCAGGACCCTCACCATCTTTGTGGCCCTCTGCTGAACTCTTTCCAGTACTTCCCTGTCTTTTTTGAACAGAGGGACCTAGAACTGGACACAGCATTCTAGATGTCCTCCCCTGGGCAGAGTGTTGGGGGAAGATCATTTCTGTTGACCTGCTGGCAACCCTTTTTTTAATGCACCCCTGTTGCTCACGAGGACTTTTAGGTCCTTCGCTGCACAGCCCCTTTCCTGCAAGTCAGCCTCTAACATGTACAGATGCATGCAATTATTCCTCCCTGGGTGTAGGACCCTACATTTGCTATTGTTGAACCTCATCAGGTTCCTCTCTACCCAGCTCTCCAGCCTGCTCAGCTCTCACTGAATGACAGCACATCCTTCTGGTCTGTCAACCACTCCTCTCAGCTTTATATCAGCAGCAAACTTACTGAATGTACATTTTATGCTTTCATCCAGGTCACTGATGTAGATGTTGAACAAAACACCATAGATGTTACAGACGCAGCTCATTTAACTGTTGGTACAACTAGTGCAATTTTTTCTGCACCTTTCTTTCTCTCCTACGGCATGACTTCCAGTTCAGCTGTAACTCCTGATTCAGCTGATGTTAAGTGCTCCAGAGTCATGTGGTGCACTTCCAGCATTTTACCCTCGAATTTTTCTTTGGTAGTTGCCCATGACCGCTCTGTGCTTAGTTATACCTCTGAGGTACTGTTGCCTGCCATTTTTATTATTCCAGCTTACCAGGGACTGACAACAAGGCTTTGCTGGGGAATACACAAATCTCTGACCCTCAGCTACCAGCACACCTTGACTTGGTAGCAGACAGTCTCATACTTCACTTTTTTTAATCATCATCTCACACTTGCCATAGGATGTTAGGAAGATAAAGTGTGTCCGCAGCCCATTACTGAGGGCTACATGACAGGACAAAACTGAATCTGAGACATGTAATTTGTATGCCCTGTCCCTATCTCTCTACAGTATTATTTATTCTTGTGGCTTTCCCCCTTTAATCTCAGTTTTCAGAGGTTCAATTTTCCCTGGCTATCAAGTAGTGTTGTGATGTATCGCGAGTCATGCCCCATATACTGCACAGTAGTAGTGCATGAGAAGAGAGTTGAGTGCACCAGTGTATCTGGAGGAAGCATTTTTTGAAAGCTGAATCTGCCCTGCTGCAGCAGAGCTAGTTTGAAGTTTACAGCCCGAATGAAGTCACTGCGTGAACCTTTAGTTTCTTTGAGATTTATTTCAAACAGATGCCACTGCAACAGCATTGATATCTTTTAGAATGGCAGAATCATTTTTCTTTGAAGCCAGCAGCTCTGTAATTAGTTTAATGTCCACTAAATGACAGCCCAGTGTGTGAACTTTAATCACAGCTGCTCTGGGTGTTATTGGTCCTTCAGGACTTAGACTGAGCCAAGCCATGCAGAAATGGTGTTAATCTTGCACTGCAGATGTGACTGAGAGCTTATTATGATCTTTTCCAATTTCTGCAAGATTGATGCTTTAGATCAACCTTGCTCCATGTGCTCCAGCTAGCTGCTGAACAGGGTATTTATGCAAGAAAATTATTGTACCAAATATTGAACTTTGATTAGAAAGCATCAAAGATGTATTAAAGATGGGCTTTGATTCAGCAGGAATGAAAAAACCATAACTGGATGCTCTACACGTGACACAGGGAGCCGTTGCCAGCTCCAGGAGGTAAATGCTTTTTATGAATTTTGCCATCTATTGCAAAGCAAAGGGTGCCCTTTCAGAGCAGTTTGTTTTGGATGAAGGTGTAAAGGGGAGTGATGCTAAGAGGCTGCTAGTTTATCCAGAGACCACCAGTTGGAAAAGTCTGATCCAAGGTATATTTTCCAAAAGGCCCTGACCTTCAGTGGCTTGGTGCCAGGCATTCTGGGCACAGAGAGGCTGAAAACAATGCTGGGTACCAAAGCACTGCTGTGAAGACTGTGAGTTGTTCTGTGACAAGCAGGAGAGAAATTCTGACTTCTGAACGCATGGTTGTCTCTGAAATGAAATTCTCTCCTGTTTCCTTCCTTCCCCCACAGAGTAACAAATTGGAGCCAGTTGATATTATCAGTAAATTTAATTAATTTTTCCTTCTGGAAATCCTTCCTTCCTCAGTTTTCCTCAGAGACAAAAGCTTGTTTTGACAGCTGCTCAGGTGGCAAACTGGGATCCTGCCTGCTCTCTGGTGGGATTTCTGCCTATCACAGGTGGGCCTCATCTGAAAATCCGAGTGGGCTACATTGTGAAGCTTGGCAGACCCTGCTGATTGACCCCAACATGCTGCATCCCCACTGCTTTGCTGTGAGGTCTGGGTATTTAAGAAGCAGCACTTGTTGCCATTGCTGTTGAACGAGGTAGAGTTTTCCTAATGCCATCTCTTCTACAGAGACTGCAATGTGTAAACACTGAAACATTTGCTTTGAGATTTTGTTTACCTTGATGAAACTTCAGCTCTGAATGCACCACGGAGAAATTGTTTGCCTGGGTGTCCAGTAACAAATTTCTTGAGCAGAGATGTAGTAAGCTTAACAAAGAGGTAGAAGTAACCCATGTGGAAACTGATTGCGTGTAAAGGGCTATGTGCTGGACAAATTGTACTTCCCAGAAACTCCAATCAATTCAGGATTTTTACTACAAAACATCAGTGCTCTACCCAAGTTGTGCTGGTTGTTTTATTGCTGCATGTTGACTCTCCAAAACAGGCCATTTCCCCAGCTTTTGGGAAAAGCTCTTTCAGCAAAGCTTCAGAACATGACTGTGTCTTGGAGGCATCGCCTGCCTCTGTACATCAGCAATGAGAGTTTTTGTCCTACCTGAGAGAGCAGTGTGGAAGCAGGAACTTTCTGGGGCTTCCTTCACACACAGGTGTGTGAGGAGTGTGGTGGAGGGGATCGTGAGTATCAGAAGGCCAGGGTAGATTGCACGAGAGCAGCAGGTTGCTAAAAGTGTAGTGCTAAGGCAGTGGAGTCTCTGATGCTCTGTGTCATACACAGTACGCCCTTAATGCAAGCACATGTCATCAAAAGGATGACATCCCTGAGAGATCAAAAAATGGATTGAAAACAGATTTGTTTACTCAAAACAGTGGATTTTCACAACAAAAGAGGTAAGCAGAAACACGTACAGGCATAGCATTGCTGTGTGGTAGGGGGAGAGGATGCAGAAGACCCACAAACACACAGTGAAAGCTCATGTAACCCTGCAGTTACAGCAGACCAGGACACATATCTGCGCTGACTCCAGAGTCTAGAAGAGAGAGAAAACTTTGTCACAGGCATGTGTAATGCAGTTACTGTCTGAAGCATCCTTCTGGAGCCTTCTGGCTGATATTTGGCTGATACCACTTTATCTGTGCAGTGCCAACATGGCTAACGTGATTAGGAGGAGAGACAGAGACAGAGGTTTCCACTTGAATAGTTTAAAGCTATAAATAAACTGGGATTATCACCATAAGCATTTTTCTCCATTCCTTTATTGTTTTTTTCTTTTCATAACTCAGTTTTTACCTTTCCTTTTTGTCAGCTAGGATTCCTCACTCAATTTTTCTTAATACCCATCCAAATCTGCTACCTATCACCTGCTACTTAGTTCTGCATAAAGAGTCTGTCCTCATCTTGCTCATTTCAATTAATCGCCATGCTTAAATGATCTTTTCCAATCCATGCTAACCCCAAGACAACTCTTATCTGCTGTCTCAATAGGTGATTAATGACTTTCCATTCCTGGAACCAGTGTGAAAGACAAAAGAGAAATAAGACAACCCAGAAAAGACTCATTCTAACCTTCCTTTCGTCTCAGTCTTTCAGGAAGGAAAGCAAGAAGGGTAATAAATGTTTCACTCTTCAAGGAACACCAGCTCTCCTGGTGCTCAGTGTTAAATTACCCAAGGAATATTTAAATGAATGAACACAACCGATAAGAAGAGTCATTTTCTCTTGCCAAGCTGGGCTGGTGGTAAAAAGAGATTTCTAATGTGTGTGTTGATATTGTGAGCTTCTTTTGCCTTCTTTGAGGAAGATCTTAGCTGCTCCCCACAACCCAGCCCAAGAGCAGGAACAAAGCATCTCACAGGTGTGATTTTATGCCTGTGTCTACAACCTCAGAGTTAAAGTAATTTGGTTTCTGGTGATCTACAAAGTGCTTACTTCTGCTGCCAGACATCTGTGTTGAGATCATGCTTTGGGCTCCAGCACTACCTTGGGTACAAGATTCTCAAAGTGCTTTGCAACCATAAATCACTTTAATGGATTTTTATTCACATTGCTCATTTGTTCTCAGCTCCCAGTAGCGTGAATGAAGGTGGATCCAAGCACAAATGAAGTCCAGTTATTATGATATTGCACTTGGACTTGCTCCACAAGGTCTGCCTGATTCTCTTCATCCTCTGTAGTCCAAAGTCAGGTCTCAAACTTGTTGAGTGATGATCTGTCATGTAAGGCTTTACAACAGGTACCTGCCTGTGGTTTCACACAAGGGCTGTTTTTCTGCAGCCCGGGTCTCCCTGTATCATTCTGACTGCAGATCATGAGCACTTCTTGGATCCAATCAGGTAAACACCAGCTGTGACCCCTTACAGCAGCCTCAAGCCTGAGGCTAGCTACCACACCCCTAGTGTGCAGATCAGCATGGAGTCCTTTCTCTGTAGTTCCATGCAAAGTTGAGTTTTTGCCTTAAGCATTTACCAGCAGTGATGTAGGCTGTCCCCCTGTCCTTATTAGGGGCTTCACGCAGCCCCAGCCATGCAGAAGGTGTGAGATCCAGTATCACACTGCGGTGGGTGTGGGCTGAGGAGGTGTTGGGGTTGTTGCAAAGCCACGTGGTTGGAGAGAGGACTCTGGTTTGGGAAGAAGAGGCTTGTGATGATGTATAAGCTCAGAGACAGAGTCGTTGAAAGAAAAGTGTTTTATTTGAAAGTGATTCACGGTCTCATTTTCAACTCCTGCTGGGACTCCCACTGTGTAAGGGCAGACTTGAGGATGGCTTTGATATTGCCCAGAGGGTTTTGGTTTGAGTCATACCGGCTCATGTTTTGATAGGCTGTATCTGGTGTGGCTGGGGAGGTATCATGTAAACTGGCTAGCAGGTGTCTCTAAAAAAGCAATGAACCTTGAAAGCAACATCTGTCTCATCCTACTCATGTTCTCAGATGATAATTGCATCACCTGCTCTGAGCCTCATTAGCACTGACAGCTTTTCCTCCCCTTGCTCCCAAGACAGTGGGGGAGGCACATATCTACTCTGTGTTTGGGTTTCCACTAAGCAGATGCTGAGCCTTCCGTGGAGAGGTTTGAAGGCTACAAGAGCATGGGAGGTGCTGCTCCCTCTGTCCTGGGTCTGTCCTGGACGGAGTGAGACCAGAACCACGTTGGTGCTGCTTAAAAGGAGTTCAGGTCATGGAAAGCTGACTTAATCTGGACAGAGGACCCCTCTGGGAGTGAAAGCAAAGATTGCCATCCCTGCCCAGACCTGGCAGGCAGAGGTTCTTGCTGCAGTGGTTGCACTATAGACAGGATGCTGCTCTGATGCCTCTGTCCTGCTGCAGATTGTTTCATTAATTGCTGGCATTAAACGTGATAAGCGTGCTAAATCTATGAGGGGGTTAATTGGGGCAATGAGGCTTCTTGAAGAGCTCTTGAAACTCAAGACATTGTGGACTTACCTTCTTCGTTAGCAACTTTTGCATAACAAAAGGCCAGGGTTAAGCACAGTGCTGTCAGAGGAAGGACTGCTGGACTGCTCCAGCATCTGATCAAAACCAGCTGATATGTTATTCTGAGTTCATGTATTTTCCTTTTTTTTTTTTTTTTAAAGGGGGTTGAGGGGACATTATACAGAGAGGCAAGCTGTATTTTTGCAATCTTTACTGCTGTCGTGTAAGCTAAAATAAAGGCTCATGGGATTTTGGAGAAGTGAATCTAGAGCGTTGTGACCTGGGGGACAAAAAAAAGGAGCATAGAGATGGTCTTGGTAGTCTTTATGAAGAAATCTATCTTCTGTTTTGGGAACACGAGACTTTTGGCTCTTCTAAGAAAGACTGTGGAAAATGTCATTTACTGCCTAGGACAGGAATTAAACTGCTTCTCCTTTCCTGGGAGTTTTTTTCAGGATGTCAAAGAAGCAGGTTTGCCTGCCATTTGTACTAGTGGTCTGTATGACAGTAGCCTCTAGAGGCCATGGAACCATACACATCTCCAGAGGAAGTCAGTCTACAGCAGTCCAAGAGCTGCTGTATAAGATGATGGGTAGGAGACAGGGAATAATTTTATCTTGGGCTATTTAAATGTAGAATAATGCAGTAAAATGCAGCAAACTAGATAAATACTGAAGAAATATATGTGCTCCAGTCTGCTTTTCTAGGCTGTTCCCACCACAGTATTAAATTCCTGATAGTTCCAGTACTATTGGGAGAACATCCTTGTCCATGGTTAATCAAGAAGCTGAAGCCATGGTGTCCCAGGTGTTATTTTTAAGGGGTAATCTTCTCCTTGGACAGTAGCAGTCTGGGCTTGCTTCTTCCCAGTGTGGATAGTGTTCAACAAGACATGCTTGTGGTGCTGCCAGCTTAGCGTCTCGTCTTCCCCCCCAGTTAAATAATTTTCCTTCCCATTTGAGGTCTAGTTACTTCTGGTTAAGGTGTGTATTGCAGTTTATGGTTTGGGAAAAAGAAAGAAAAAGGAAAAAGAAAAGAAAAACATCAATTATGACCCTAATATTCAGTAAGGATCCCACATAACAGGAATGAATTGCAAAAAATTGCTGTGCTGGACATCTTCAGACCTGACTGTCTACAGGTATGTCAGCGGGGCTGGACTCTGCTCAGCTGAAGGTCAGGTTCTTTACACTCCAGTATCACATACAACAAAGGTACTAATGAAGATCATTGCCCTCTCTCTCTTCCTTCTGCTTGGACACTGGTGTTCATGGGGTGAACTGTGTGTCAGGGGAACTTCTGCTGAATACTCTCAACATAGGTAAGTCAAACCCTACATCTTGCAGAGAGGAATGTCTCACTGCAACTTGTGTTGTCTCTGCAAGAAGTATTGCCTTTGGTAGCAGGAAAAAGGCTGGGGAGGGGAGGCCTTTGCAAGACGCAGGGAAGTGGAGGATTAGGATGTGGAGTGAGTGCAATGGAGAGCAAGGGCAATTTGCATTCCTGTTGCATTTTTTGAGTGAAATATGGTGACAGAATAATAAACAACATGAACAAGCTGGTCACATAAGTTTATTTTTGTTTCCCATTTTAAGCATGACTGCTTGGACCTTAGGGAACCAGACATCTCCCAAAGGTTTTCCCCTTCCATCCTCGATCAAACAGGAGTGGACGCTCTACATCCCCACATTCAGTGAGAGCTCCCAAGCCATTTGCAGAGGATGCCCTTGTGAAAAGGCTGCTTGAATTTGGAGACACAGTAAGTGTTTAACACTGGGTAGATGGCCCTGAAAGGCTTTTCCCAGTGGGACAGAGCATGGAATATTGAGTGTGCTGGTGAGAAAGGTGCTCCAGGGCGGTGCCAGGAGTGGTCATTAGCCCACTTTGTAACACGTACAGGAAAAACTGACTCTGAAGTTTTAGGGAACAGAGTCACACTATCTACTCTGTTTGTCTTCTGTTTGCGAGGGATAATTTTGGCGTTCATTCTTCTGCCATGCACAAGGGCATGCAGTGGCTGGGCAACACCATGACCCCTGGAAGGAAAGCAATGGACTGAGGCTCTGTCAGCTGGGGTTGGGCAGGCTGGGGGGAGTTGGGGTCTGCCTTGTACTGTGGGGGTCAGGGTGTGAGGTGGAGACTGCTGCCATCTTGCCCAGACCTCCACCCAGGACAGGACTGCAGGAACCCAGGGTGTGTTGAAGGGGCTGCTTCAGTGCTGCTACTGGGCAATGCCCTTTAAGTCAGATTTTACTTTCAGCTACATCTCAGTTTTCCCTGTTTGTGATGCAAAACTGAAATAACTGTCAGTGTCTCGTAGTTTCATGTAGACAACCTCTGACCCTACCAGCTGGAAAGCCACTGGTAGCATAGTAATTACTCAGATGATGATTTACTTCATTCTAACAAAGGTAAATTTATGTTATCTTTTTATAACGTGTCTGACTGTGCATTTTTTTTTCTTTTTTGTTGTTGTGTTTTATTAATTTGAAGCCCCTGGGAACATGCCCTGTCTCTTCCCCCTGGTTACCACTCCTTCATGCCTTTGAGGGCAAGTTATCCTTAATTTTCCATACCTCATTATTTTGAGGCACCCAGGTCAAAGAGGCGTGCTTTACATGTTGTTCTGACACCATTTCCAGGTTCCCCATTTGTATGCAGCATGCAGCCCTACCTTTGCTGGATGGATATCACACACTTGGGAGCAGTGAGTATCTTGTCTGTCCTCAGTGCACTGCACATTTGCAGTTCACCTGCTGGCAACTCTGGGTTTATATGCTCTATTTTCTAACATAGCTCATACTTGCCAAGGCTACACTTCTCTGCCCGTACAGCTCTCTGTCTCAGTACTTGTAGGGAACTGACAACCATCCTAACCAGGTGTTGAGAATGTTAAGATAAGGAAAAAATCATTTGTGACAGATTTTTAAGGGAATGTCCTCTTGCCTTTGGCTTGATGTTACCGAGTACTATTTCTGAATGTGATGAATATATAGAGAGGGATATGCTTATCAACCTACCTTTGTGTTTATGTGGTGTCTGTTTGTACATATATGAAATATTAAATGAATGTCATCTTATTTGATAGGATGAGTGATGTGAATTTGTGTAAATGCTGAATAGAGTTCCTAGAGCTACTCAAGAAAAGGACATACGTCGGGATCTGACACAGCCCTGATGTCGTTTTTCTGGGCCTCTCTATGGTGAGCCTGCCAAGTGCTCATTCCCCAGGCACATGGCAATTTTCTATATAAAGAATGGTTTTAAAAATAACTCATATACCTCTTAGATTCAGATTTTTTTTTTTGTTATGGAAAACTCAACATTGTGATGACATGCAATCCCATGGGGCAAAGTATATTCATCCTGCTTTGCAAACAGTAGTGTGCACAGTCTGGATGGCAATTTGGGACTACATTTTTCTGAAATGTCTGAAATAAGAAATGCTTGTGTTGTTCTGACCCTAGCTGCAGTAAAGTACAGAAGGAATATGTATGGGAACATCATTCACATTCATCCCTCCTTGTATTTTAAACGTAACCAGACCTGCTTTATACTCACTCACTCTCTTTTATTCTTATTTGCATTGCTGTGCAAACTGTTTTGATAAATGTGCCACCAGTGAACAAAAAATAAAAGACTTGCATTTTGCTTTTTTGTTGGGTGTGAATGAACACGGCAGCCTCCATCCTGCTCTGATTGCTCAAGCCAATGCTATTAACACTGGTGCTTCTCAGTGTCACCAAATGTTGTCCAGTAGAAACACTGTGAAATATTAATAGAAAATAAGCCACACATGAACTGACCTCCCTGGGACTGCAGTCAGTGTGTGTTACTGTTGCTTTCAGGACCTGGGGACAGGCAATGTACTTGAAGGCTGACTTAGGGCCAGGATAATATGTTCCATGTTCAGTGTTTTAAATCAAAATGTTCTTAGGATCAGTTCAATATTGTGTTAAAGTTAAATGCAACATGTTCTATTGAGAAGGCCTCTCTTGACCACCAGCTAGTAAAGTCTAAAAAAAGAAAAAACGGACAAAAATGCAGCTCTTCTTTCATTTCTAGTAATAATAATAATGACTAGTAACTTCCGAAGTCTTATAAAAAGCACCAAATAAACACACAATACTCATATATGTATTATACCTACATGTCCAGAAATTGGGGCTAGAAAGTCTTCTAGAACTTTGCTCTACAGAGGTCTGCATCCAAATGCACCAAGGCTCCTGTGACTGTTGATGGGTAGAAACAGGCACTTGACAGGCACAATAAAGCTCAAGCTAAAGCAGAAGGCTTCAGCAGGTCACATGAAACATAATATAGAAGTGCCCATAACTCTCTTTTCTGGGGAAGGAGGGAAGCCAATTGATTTACTAGCTTAGCTGTAGACATTTTCAGTTAGATGAGATAAATTACATCATAGAGTTTTGGAAGAATGATAACAGTGACCATCCTTTTCCAAGATAATAGATGAACTCCACTCCCTGTGGCATTCAAAGATTCTTTTCATGGTGGACTTAAATGAGACAAGATTGATACGGTTAGCTGCATTTATTCAGCATCCTTTAGGGAAAGAAATGTAATTTGAGTTCTCAATAAATCAGACTTGTCTGCATACATTTAGAAAAAAGAAGTAGGGTTCATTTTCCAAACATTTCTGCCCAATGCCATTTTAGACAACTTACTCAGTCCCCAGTGGTTTCTTCAGAAGGTCATGGCTCTTCCAAATCTCCAGTGCCACTGCCCGCTACTCTTGTGCAGTCTCCTCAATCTATAATGGCACTCGGTGCTATATTTAGTCAACTGAATCTCAGTCAGTAATTACAAAGACAAGGCCTGTGCTAAAGACAAACTGTATTTGTAGGAGTGTCTTAGTCCCCCTGCTGCAATGAGTCTGCAGCTGACCATGCACTGCTGCATCTGTGGCTGAAGTAAGTCACCAAGCCAAAGTGGTCAGGTGTTAGAGCAGGATGATGATACACTGAGATAGATAGATACTGTGTTATTTATGGACGGGAGTAAATCATGACTTAGGCAGTCCACCCTCAGCTCACGTTGGTCAATCTCCCTAGCACTTACGAAAATATTCTGCAGCCAGTTTTGTGCTGTGACAAGATGCTGAATGGCTTGAAGTATAGCCTGATCTGCCAGAAACAAATGATTAGGATGGCTGCACTGCAAAACTTCACTCTGAGTCTGTGCATGCTACATACATTACAGAAGAACCACTTCAGAAATGGTTTGCTAAATATGGCAAATGCAAGTGCTGTAGATTTGAAATGGCAACGCTCACTGATGTCTGTTGCTGATGATTATAGTAAATGCTCTCAGAGGTGGCTGGCTGAAAATGACACCGGCTGATGCAAAGAAGCCAAGAAACATACACTTCTATTCTCCTTCCAACCATTGCACATTCTTTATTAAGCAGAATATTATATTGTGAACAGTATTCATCTCCTAAAGTTCAAATTTTCTGAGGAAATGTCAGATAAATTCCACTCCAGCTTCTTTAACTGCCTGCTAATTCAGCATCTACTGCAAATTGCATATGATAGGAAAAAGAAATAATGGGATACTCATCTGGATTCAGAGTAAGGCATCCAAAATTAATTTGAGGAAAATGTCCTCAATTCAGCAAAGTGCTTCAGCTTTAAGCGTGCAAATAGCCAATGAATCACATGCTTAAAGTAAGACTCATGTATGTGCTTCTTGCTAAATGAGGCAAAATTACATCTCCATACCAAACAGCAGAAAAAAAACAGTAAAAAGACAAAACTAAATACACAAAGAAAAGATAACCATTAAAGCTTTGGTTCAGAAGCAGTGCTTGCTCAAACGTAATGCAGTCCACATAGGGTTTGTTTTGTTTTACTCAATCGCTTTATTATTTATTGCTCAGTATCAAAAGGAATCAAACTGACATTGATTAAAGGCCATTGTGAGTTGTAGGTATAATATTCATATCATTCTTTGAACAGTATGATGCACATTGTAGGGATAAATTAAAATCATACAAGACTCAAATAGGGAATCACAGTATGATGCAATCATGTAAACAATAGCACATATGTATAGATTAATACAGATTTCCTTTGCCCACTTGACAGGTCGGATCAAAAATAGCAAATATGTCAATTCTAACAAACATTTGAGTTTTTTTCTTTGAACTGGTGAATATATATATATATATATAAAAATCATATAAAGTGGAGTGGATTATCATGACTTCACTGCTTTTTGTCTTGATCTTTAAGGCTTGTCAGGATTCTCCGTCTTCCCACTGAGTTTACGGGTTACTTAGGAGAATGAACTGAGCAAATTTTCATTGTTTGCTCTGTAGAAAAGCCATTTATAAATTGCTGATATTCCCATAGAGAGAGATATGAAATCAGATACTTTTGATCAGCCAGAAGGACACGAATTATTGGTGCAGACCATTTGCATTACGAAGGACGAAGTTTCAGCAGCTGACACTCCTGCAACTTCCTCCTCAGCAATTCAGTGATACGTAAGTGCTGCAAAACATATCTCTGAGGGGCTGCAGCCTGATCTGCCCTGTGAGCTTCTGCTCATGTGTAGCACTGTGCTGGATTTCATAAGGCTTTGCATAAGGTCAGCTGTTGGGCATCCCAACTATGAGACCTGGGCTGTGCAACACGGATTCAGGCTGCCTCAATATAAGGAAGCAGAATGGACAGCATCTTTTTAGAAATTGTGTCAACTTTGCAAAGGCCTGTACTAACCTGGCAGCATCTGCATTTCTTCTTGCAGTGTTGGCATTTAGGACATCCATTTGCAGCTAACTGCAGTAGTATTAAAGACTGGCACTCAATTTCAAGATGGTCAGATAAGGCATGACTTCACCAAGGAGCTTTGGGACAGGACTTAATCTCCATGTCATAATACGCGCTAAGCTGTTTAAGTGTATTTGGTGCAATTACATCCAATTAAATACTTGGAAATTAGGTTTACTGTCTTGAAACATCATAAGGCCCCCACTCTACAACAGGATTGGCAGCGGCTGACCTGTGTAAGTTGGTCAAAATCCACGAGTCCCACAGACTGCTCTCCAGATCGTATACCCTAAACATATTTGAAAATGGAGGCTTACATGGACAAACCAGACCTGTCTGTTCAGTCACACTGGGACTGAGAAGGCTTAAGGGAGGCTCATAGTTTTTTTACACCAAGGAGGAATTCATGTAAATGTATTTGCTGATGAGTCTGCAAAACTATTTTAGCAAATGAAGACGACGACTTTGGTGGGTGAACACAATGCCAAGACACTCAGTGCCTTACTGTCACGAGTTCTGGATTTCAGTAGTCTTCACTTCTATGCGCAGTCTGTCCTTTCCTAGTGTTTTCAGTCTTGCAGGGGGTTAGCTAACTGTCTTATTTTTTTATAAATGGGATTAGTATATAAAATCTTTTAAGTGCAATAAACACAGAAAAAGTACAAAACATTTCAAGCCCGCGGCTCTCTCCCAGCATTCCTCCTATTTTCTGCCTCACCAGACAAGGGTGTAAGAAACACGGGTGGACACTTCCAAGAAGGCTCCTGAATCACAGGGTAGGCCATTTTTGTGAGCTATGAGAGCAGTCATCACAGCTGACACATGCTGAGAGCTTTTGTTCATATACAGAGAAAACAAAGGACACACAAGGTCGCTACTCTTTCCTAAGGTAAGATTGCACAGAAAGAGAAAGCTGCTGACCTCCAGGGCACAGTGCACTTCTCGAACTGACGTTCACATGGTGACTCCAAACGCCTTTGATATGAGACTAACATCAGGAATAAACGCTTAAACTGGTTGGTTGATAAGGGGACAGAATTGTAGAACCACAGCCACACTTTACTACAGGCATCGGACTGTAGTACAAGGACAGTTTGACTGGTGTTTGTCCCTCCCCCCCAAACACACTCCTCCAAAAAGAAAGCAGTCCAATAGTTTTCTAAGACACAAGGATGAGACTTGAGTTGAGTCCCTCAGAACAGCTGTCTGTTTCCATCAGGGCTGTAATAACCATCTTGCACCAGAAATCAGCCCAGTCTTCTTTTTCTTACCTTATTCCTATTAGTTTCCAAGGGCCTCTCATTTCCCTAGAGGTTTCTGACTATATTTTCTTTCAATCATTCCACTTTTCTTATTTCTTAGTGTTGCTGTGGCAGTCTAAATGTCTTTTTCTTCTTGTAGTTGCAATTTTCCTGCTGTTTCCCTGAACATCTGCAAGACAGCCCATCTGGGTTGACACAGTGTGAGATGAGGCAGACAGGCATTGCCAACAAAGGGCTCCTACTGCAGCAAGTGGGCTGTTGGAATCAGATGTTTTCTAAGACGTCTATGGGGACAAAGCCTTTCTTCTTCCCGCTGTATACTTTGATGAAGCCATCGTGTTCCTTTTCTGAAGTCACGCAAATCTGAATGCAAAGAAGGTACAAGAAAATAAAAATCTCTTTGCTATGATAAAGAGACAAATTATTGAAGGTTGTTTATCAGGTGGGCTGGTCACTGTGCTAGTTACTTCTACATGTATAAGAATCCTTTTTAGGCTCACTGCTTCGACAAGAAACTCAAACTCATATGTTCAGAGCATTACCATTCCCCCTACCTCACTCAAGTGCCACATATGAATGGAAGAGATTAAAATCATTAGCACCATCATACAGAATCAAATATTTTGAAGCTTGAATTGTGACTTCAGCCTACTGTAACTATCATGGTTTAGTTGTCTGTGTATGAGAGATGTGGGTAATTCAGCTCATGAGCTACCAGGCTCCCTCAGCAGCTGATGAAAAATAATCAGTGTCAAGGTGGAACATTTGTAGCAGCTGATCTGAATGCAAACATATTCTCTCTGGCATATTTAAAGAGTCCAGGTGCTTCTCAGGTGGGTAGTGGGTTTTGTTATTTCCTTAGCTCTCTTGGTTATAGGTGTCTATCTTGGATACCAAAGTATGACCTGAATACAGCTCTGTGAGTGTGTTTGCACAACACCTGTGTCTAACAGAGGTAAGTGTGATGGAAACTGTATGGCCTTCATAATAATGCAAGTGCTACATCATGTTAAGGATCTGCAATTCCTACAGACCTTTGTGAACTCATGTGTTTCCATTTTAGGGCTCATCCTGAGACTGCTTTAGCAATGGATGAGCGCTAATACTTTGAACTGGACACTTGAGTGCAGAGGCACAAGAATTAAGACTTTTCTTTGTTTGTTTTCAGAAAATAGACAAGCAAAAGACGTGAGCTTTCAGACCTCTTGACCTGACATTGTCTCCAGGCTCCAAAACAGTTCTTGAAGCTGCGTGAAGGAAATATATATATGTGTATGTGTATATATATATATATATTTCTTATTATTCAATTACAGGAATATATATATATTTCCTACTATTTATTTACAGTTAAAAAATAGAAAACTGATGGTGCTATTGAGATCAACTCACTGATTTCTCATGATAAAAGTGCCAGGTCTTTTTAGCTCTGTACCTGGATTAATACTCACAAAGGTTCTGTCTGATGAGTGTTTACAGTGTTTAATTACAACAATTCAGATAGTGTGAAATGACCCCAAATGGCTAAAAATGTTCCTGACTAAATGCATTTTAGCATGACTCTTACAAATTGTATGGTGACACCTAAGTACCATATCTCAACTGTGGGTCAGATTGTCCTCTTACATAAAATTTACTAGCAATACTGATGCTGCCAGTGGGAAATGAAAGGATATATGAAGGAGGTAAAGTTGCTTTCCATGTTTGCCACCTCCAATATTTGGAAATGGTCAGATGTATCTCTGTAGCTGAAAATGAGGGTTTGGAAAACTTATGTGCTCATTAATATTCTTAGGCTACCTGCTTAATTCTATCTGAATTGCATTCCTGGGGCAGAATGACTGAGCACACCAACAGTGCTGACATCCAATTAAAACAAAATAATGTATTGTTGTTTGGGCAAGTCGCATGGAAAGAGTGGGAGAGGTGTGTAATTGATGCTGTTTTTGTTCAGGTACTGTTGCAAAAGAGACAAGCTAATTTTGTGTGATGAATCCCTAGCACAGTAGCAGCTCCCTAGCCAGTCGCATCATCATTTGAAGCAAAGATGTGTGAAGCAGAGGTATACAGGAAGGTTCTTCTGAGTATTGCAAGATGTTGGTTTGTCTTCTGAGAAAGACTATGGAAACTTTAACAACTAGAGAGAAAGCCTGACAGGAAGCTAAGGAAAAGTGAGCATAGCAGAGTGTTCAGAAGTAGGGAAGAGCATCTTGATTGAGAAATGCCTGTTCTCGGTTCATCCCTGCATGGGAAAATAAGCTTTTGCAGGCTCTCTGTAATGGACCTGGCTAGTTAAGGGGAATGCCTGACTCCATCGCTGTGCTACCTCCTAACTAAAAAAGTCTGACAGACCTCTTCCCTGATGTCTTGCACTGTCAGCAAAATGATTTGTGGACGAAAGAAAAAATACAGAACTTTCTGAACAGAGGTTTTCTTTATCTTTGTAGTGGAAAAAGGATGGTAGATCTGATCTTTTAAAAGTTTTTTTTATTCTGCTGCTGCTATTCAAGCTCTCCCTGGTATCAGTGGAAATGCTCTGCTACAGCGATAGCTTTAGATCTTCACTGGGTATGTGGAAAACAAGGCCTTTCTGCAAGATTCTCTCTCACTCTACATGTTAATTAATCAGCATGCACTCTCCCAAATTCCAGCTGAAATTCTCTCACTCTAATACTTTAAGCCTTGCATGTACCAGCACCTGGATGACAGAGGCTTTTCCCACTCTTTCCCAAGAAAGGGGATGCGTGAAGGATAGGTTGAACCTGGCCACAGTATGCCACACTTGACTAATCCAGCACATGTCAGGAGGTCCTCAGGGCTGCAGCAGCTGCTGGAGCTTTCCACAGCTCTGGAGATGCTCCAGATTCTGCACTTTCAGGAAAGTGGGAACACAACCCCATTTTTGGCCATGTTTGTTCTCACTGCCTTTTGTGAGAGCTGCCAAGGGTTTCGTCCACAAGTTGTAGCTTTGGGATCTGCCTTCTGAGTTTTTTAGGTAGGTGTAAGTCAGGAGTGCATGGTGCTGTACAGTGTTTTGGGCTCCACCTGATTTATCAACTGTTGTGGAGGACTAGCCCTGGTGACAGCAAGTGTGGTGGCTGTGAAAGCACAACATGGCCAAGCTGCCATCACACACTCACAGTTTGCTGCAGCAAAATGGAAATGGCTTGAAATGACAGCTACTCAGGCTGGCATGTTTTGGGGGCAAGGTGGCTGAGCAGCTATTCCTCTGTGAACTTGGCAGCAACACAAATGGAGACAGTGTGGTGGTTTTGGTTTTTTTTTTGTTGTTTGTTTGTTTTTATTTAGAAAGGAAATAGAAAGTGCCCTGGCTCAAGAGATTATTAATAGAGTAAGCCATGGGATAAGCAATCACATCTCAGGCTATTTCTCAGTCATCAAGTAATCTTCAGAAATAACTGAAAGTGGCATCTAGTATTATAAAGTCACTTTCCCATTCTTTCATTTCATTTTTCGAAAAAACTCAAACAAAAAAACAAACATACAGCAAAAATAAAACAAACAACTGCTCAGATCCTGATTGATGTCTGAACTTGTCAACATCTGCCTCTCAGGATTTCTTTATCCATCAGCCCACAGCAGGGGAGATACCAGTGATCAGAAGATGATCCTTCAAGCTGCCATCAGAACTCTCCTGTGCTTCTAAGTCCTGTGGCAAATTCTTTGTCCCAGAGTAACTTTGAACTTGCTCTAGTTTTCTGTAACTGTCATTTGCTTATCTTCTCTCTTTCACATATTTAACCTGTCTGTCAGCAACAGACTAGTTTTGATGAGACAGGAATTTGCTTATGAGGACAGCACAGCTTCAAGAGCTCTGGAGCTTGGAGACAGCGCCAGGTCAAGAGGTCTGAAAGCTCATGCCTTCTGCTTGCCTCTAGAAATGACAGCACAGGGACACGATGAGTTTCCACATCTGCTTCTGTCTGTGCATTGAAATTTTTGCCTAAAAGCAAGCTCTGTGGATGAAAATGACAGGTAACTCAGTTTTTGTGCTGATTTGGCTATAGTGCGAAGTATGATGACAGGTTTTCTATCAGATGCTTTACTAGCTTTTGGACCAAGAACACCAGCTTGTTTTTTGTGTGACATTTGTTCAGGGGTTTAAGGATGACCTGGATATGTAATGTGCTGTGCTCAGGTTCTAGACTCTTGCAGAACTTGTGTGCCGCTCACTGTCTCTGATGAATGTCCCAGTGGAACAAGACAAGCATCAGTGCAAATGTGAGATAGTTGGAGAGAAAGACCCTTTTCCACTCAAGCCTAGATGTGAAGAGTAGCATCTATTGCAGGGGAGTACCAGTAAAACTTCAGCATCGCATTCCGATTTGGGTTTGCAGTGCAGCTGATTTTCAAAGGCAGCCAAGTCATGCTTTAAGAAGTTCAGCTCCTTCTGGAGTACCTCAGAATGAAAAATGTGGGGACCTAACATGACTCCCAGTCAGCAAGGTGAAAAGCCAGACACCAACAAAACATATGAACTAATGAGAAGATTTGAGGCAGGCGAACTGCTGGGACTGGAGACCTGGGCTGCAGTCCTGTCCTGCTGAGTCCAGCCTCCAGAGTGAGAGACTGTGTCTGGGTCAAAGTCCATTTCTGGGCTCCTCTCAGGTGGTAGAATCAGACCTGCACGCAGCTGTTGTTATCAAGTCACTCCTGAAATGTGGGCAACTGGGTATTAGGGAGATGGATGCCTTAGGGATAGCAAGGCTGACAGCTCTGGCTTGGAGGCTGCAGCCATCACAGCTGTGGGCTTTTTTGCAATCACTGTGGAACCTGGATGGGAGATGCCTCCTGAAACAGGGCTAGTTTACATCAGTGACATTTATAGAACACATCCATTGCAATATGGATATGTTGTACTGACCTTTATGTAATCTTACAATCCACATTTGGATGAGGCAAAGAGCTTCTGATTGCTAACCTTGTTACAGATGTCATGGTTTGAGGTCGTTTCTGTTTCACAAGATCACTTGTGCAATTCAAAATCAATTGTGTTATTTAATCACAAAGAGCTCAGTCCTAGTGTGGTTTATATTTGTATTCTTGTAGATGTCAGAGGGGCTGCCAGTAAAGGGTGTGGGCAGGGTTTTCTTAAAGAGGGCATTCCCTTCATTTAAGTAGGATACTAGAAGAGGAAGACGAACAGACATTCAAACAATAGAATGTCATGTCTTCTTTAAAAATAAGGATAACCAAAAATGTGAAAAGCATTTAAAAAGAAATGCCATTCCAAACTCTGATGACATATTAGATAGATGTTTTTTTTTAAATACTCTTTTTGTGAAAAGAGGTCAGACCAGAGCCAGTAATTATGCAGAGAAGCATTTGCACAACATGTGGCAATGAATTCAGATAGACTACAGCAGAAGATGGAGGCTGGAGAAAACTTTATATATCCAAGTGATGCTACAACTATGGCTAGAAATTATGCAGGCAATATTGAGTGTGAGAAAGCTTAAAACTGGAAAACCATGCAAAGTGACTGGCTGTGCTTCCCTTGTTAGGAAGTCTGCTTTACTGATGTCAGGGGCTAAGTCTGCCTTTATCCTGTGCATATCTGATTGAGCCCTGCAGTGCCCAGTCACTTTCTACTCTGGTTTCAGGAACGGTCAGCATGCCCAAGATGTTGCTGTCTCTGAAGCAGTATACTGAAGTACATTCCCAGGCTAAGTTTCATATTTCATAATTATTTTTTTCTTCTTATTTTGAGAAAACCTTTGTGAAGATAAGTGCATGCATACTGCTTAAGATGTGCAAATGTGCTGCTTTATTTTTCCTTCAGTCTTCTCCCTGAGTACTGGCCTTGCCAGAAAGGTTTACATGAGGCTGAAAACCCAACATTCTATTCACAGGACATGATATCAACAAATGATTCCAGAGAATCATCCCTGCAGGATTTCCCCCAGTGAATTAACATGATAAAATGAAGATAATCTGCCGTACTACAGTTACAAGAATTTATTAGACCTGATAATGAGTTTTTCTAGCTAAAGTGAGACTTGACAGGAATTGGTAGCAATGAATAATTTCTCCTCCTTGCTAATCTAAAACAAGCCAGTGCTTTGCATGTAGGATATATATATTGTGCTCACAGGACTCTGGATGCTGTGAGACAGCTAAAATGGCTGCTTAAATCCCACAGAAATCCCCAACTGGAATGTAAAAAAGAATGAATTCTGCAAAACATTTTCTAGAAGTCCTGTTCATTCCGATGATTTTCTTTTTCTTTTCACATCCTCCCTTTTGTTTTTCTCTCTCAATGGGAGAAATAAACATTGGGGAAATAAAGGACAGAAAATAATAGAAATATCTGAAGAAGGAAGGAAGGAAAACTGAACTTGGAAAATTCAGATTTCTGAAGTAAAAAATTCCTGGTAACAATTACAACTTTTTTACAGCAAGAATTGTTGTTCCTCAGGAAAGAAAGAATTTTTCTGCTTTAAAAAAAAAAAAAAAAGGATGAGAAATGGTGCCCTTGAGGAGATGATCTCTGAGGCAGGTACATGTTCAGTGGTCTGCTCTGGCTCTGGGAGTCCCTGTGCCCTTGGCCCTATGCTGCTATCACATGCTGGCCCTGTGCAGGTTGCCAGCTCTCACTGGGGACTGTCATGGGGGAATCAGCCCCTGTATGGGACTACTGGGGGAAGCAGATGAGTTTCTGGAACTTGTTCCACCTCAATATTATTCAAAATGGCCTTGAATTTCCTTTAGCATCTCCTTTTAAGATAACTTGTGTGAGGATGGAACAGGCTCTCACTACCCTGCACTCATGTGCTGATACATCCTTGTCTCTGCCCCCCCGCTTTAACCAGATTTTTATTTCTCTTTCTTCCCATGAAAACTCTCCCACATGGAGCAAGGGCCCAACAGCACTCACATTTAACTTCAGCACTGGTGCGCATTTAAGATAGCTAGAGCTAAATAAGTGTGCTAAAGAAAAAAAAAAAAGAAAAGAAAACAAAGACAAAGAAAAGAGGGGATAGACAAATAGGGTGGCTTCATAATCCCATTTTTACCACCTGCCCTACCATAGACAATGCTGTGCTCCTGACTGTGAGCTCTCTTATGAGCCTATTATGAACTAAAGACAATAGGAAGCCCTTGCGCTCAGATGAAGCTGCCAGACCTGTGCACTTAAAAACTGTAGTCTTGTGAGAAATGAGGCAAGAAACCATGTCCTCACTGTCTGCAGGAGCAGCCACACTGACAGGGAGGATGTGGTGTGCCTGCTGACAAGAAAGGAATCAGACTGCCACGCCTCCTTTGTGCTGGCAAGCAAATCTCTGCACTCCCGTTTCCTAGAGCTTCTGCACTGTTAATCCTAGAGCACAAAAGGTGTCAGACCTCCAGTTTGGCTTTGGTAATCATCTCCTCCCTGTGTGCACAATTATCAATAATAAAAAGAAGAGCTAGGTTTAAAAAAAAAAAAAAAAAGTTAGGCACATTATTTCTTTTTAGCAACTTCAGGGATCCCAAGCGTACTAAAAGTGCATAGGGCAATTAAAATATATTCTTATTACTGCATTACTATTCCTTCCTTAAAAAGCTGCACATAGCCAAGGGCTGTTAGCAATAGTACATTATGCTGTGCCACAAGGCAGCAGCAAAGGTACGAGTTAACCTTACCCACTGCTGGAGTGAAGTGTTACAGAAGTTCTGAATGGAAAATGAGTAGTCCTGGGGTCTACCCTAATGCTGACTTCTACTCCACTTTGCTAAAATCAATGGCTTTCCAGGCACTGTAAGACAAAACACCTCCTGGTGACATGATATAAACTGCCAAAGGAAAGTGGAACAGAACTGGGCTTCACAAACACAGTGATTGAAAGCCAGCTTCCTATTTTGCCCAGGATTTGGAGAACTCAGTCTGTGGGCAGCCATCCTCTAGCTACATGACCCTATACCACAAACCTTACTGTCCTTAATGCAAGTTTTGAGCCAAATTTTTCTCTCACTCTACCCTAGCAAACAGATAAAGCAGCATTATCGGAAGGTCTGATAAAAATTCAGTTTAAAAGTGTACCTAAAATCAGATCAAAGGCATACTGCGTAATAGTGGCTGTGGCTTCCACCTTGTGAACCCACCTGAATAACCCAAGGTAGAAGGAACTGCTAAAAATACGCCAGGTGAATGGACTCTGTGAATCTTCTGTATGTGGTATACTATAACTCCCACTTGCTGCTTAAATTATGACTCTCAGAAATGATGTGTAAGTGGTGTCACAAACTATTAATGACTAAAGATATTTTACAACCAGTGAATAAGGGATAGATGTAAGATGCACAGTTTTTTAAGTGATGTCTTAACTCTGCTGATGCTGAAACAATGTCCTGTGTTAAATGTTTAGGTAATTTAAGGTCTGGAAAGGGATACTCTATTTTATTAGATCAGCTCTTATAGTGTGGAGAAAAGCAGACCATGTGTTAGGCACTCAAGGTCTACCCCTACAACTCTGTTTTCCAAGCTGTTCCTCTGAGATCTGCATGTGACATAAATTATCTTTATGAACTTCCGTAAGTCTGAAAATTTAGGCCACAATAAACAGGGAAAATGTGTTAACTAGTTAGTAGATTATTACATTAATGGTAAACCTTGAAAAAATAGCTGAACTGCAGTGAAACAGCATCTGTTCATGTCCATTTTGTACCTTCCCTCTGGTTAAATCAGTTTGACTGTTGGCTGCCCAAGTCTGGTGGGAATTCAGCCCAGTAGGTCTCCCTGCATTTACCTGGTTCTCTTTCAGAGTTATCTGCCCCTGCTCCTTGCAGCCAATGAACGTCCTGATACATCTGTAAATCTTCTCATCATGTTGCACTCTTTGAACAAAGTTAGCAGGAAAAAATCCAGTTCTGTCGTTGATTTTTCCCTGTGGAGAAAACATATCGATGGAAGAAAGTTGTTAACACCAGTAGCTTCAATACAAGTTCAGTACTGAAAATAGTGTATCTTTTCCTTTGGAAATTAGACAGATAGATGCAAAATAATTAGCACATACCTTCCACCAGTCTTCATTGGAATCTTCCAGAAGAGTGATCATATCCCCTGGCCTGTAATTAGAAGAAAAGTAGATTAGGATGACTCTTAATAGCTATGCTGCATCAGCTCCCACAATTACCTTCTAATAGGATGGTGGCCCTTCCTTGGTCATTTTATCTGAGCCACTTACTGCAGGTAGCCTCAATGAGGCATCAAGGTTTTCTTAAATAATATAACATAGAAAGAGAATTGCTCTATATTGAGGCTAGATCTTTGTTGTGAGACAACACCTTCTGTGAACTGAAATTTCTGCTTCCAGTTTAATAAGAAACTGTTTAAAATGCAGTCCCTATTTGTTACAGGCATTATCTTGTTACTTCAAGTTATTTTGCATTGTTGGGACACACTTCTTTATCATCTGTGTTTTCAAGCTGTGATTGCAGACGGAAGGCAGCAGGAAAATGGTTCTATTTAACTGACAAAGGCAATTAGTCAGCAGGGATATAATTCTGCCCAGGAATGTCTTTTCTTTTTTTTTTTGAATGGGACATATTTACCTCTGTAATGCACAGTGCAGGGTTGTAATTGCTAAGTATCAGCATCCAGCTGACTAGTTCCAAAGCAGAGTTAAGAGAATAATTTGACTGGAAATGCTAATAGTGAAACATGCCGAGCTGATTTTGTACAGGTAGTTGAATGGTTATTTGCCTTTGTTCCCCCACTGGTAGCACTTCATCACTGTTGTTGCGTAATAGCACTGTGTTGTAGAACGTTAAGTGGCAGCCCATTTGCAAATGGATTAACCTCAGAAATCTGTGTGCTTGATAAGAGGCATCTCTTTGATCTCAGTAAAATTAATGGTTGACCCCTAATTATTTAGCTTTCCTTGCATATCATGTCAGTCTCCTTTTATCACTGAGGTATCAGCACAAGAGCCTGACAACACATTGGGAACATATGATAAAAAGAGAATTTATCGGGCTCTGGCAGAACACACATAGAAGATATGCATCGTCCAGTTGGAGGGCTTCTTTTGTCTATTTGCCCAACAGTTATCACTGCTGCTGACAAATGAAGAAACAGGAATTTAGTCTTTCCTCTAACACTGTGAGGTTTGAACCTGAATTTTTAGGTTTCAAAGGTGCTATCAAGGCAATAGAGTAGGATTTTTCCTCCTCGGAAAACTGTTTCATTGTGTTTGGAATAATTAAATGTTCTTGCAGTGAGAAAGGAAGCTAAAGTAAAAGGATGACTTTGTACCCTTGTGGTAAAAGATTTCTTTCATAGGAAAGGACATCTGAGTCCCATTAATATTTAAAATAAGATACTTGAGTTTTGAAGGAACCCAACGTGTCACTTCAAAGTGAACAGGCTGTAATGTTAGTGGCACCCTGACACCGAAAGGAGAAACATCTTTAACATGAAAGATTAAGAGAATTCTATCTTTTAAACAGCTTCCAGCCTGGTGACTAGAGAGAAACTTAGAAGAAAATAAATTTCAGGTTGTCAGAGGAAGAAGGTAACTGAACCTAAAGTCTTCCACATCAGTGGAAGACCTGAGATTTTACATACAAAACCTGCAAATCTAGCTGATATTTTTTAGTGCAGGGCAAACATAGATGTCTCTAATCTCCCAAAAGAAATTCAAGGTGAACCTATATTACTTTTCCTGCCTTTGAATTTAGGCTGCAAAATCTCTGATAGGGGGCAACCTGCTTGGTGTTTACTGCTTGCTGAAATGGCTCTCTGGTCTTACCCTATTTTATTTCTCTGCATTGCAGCCCCGGACAAGTACTCTGCTTTACATCAGTGCTCTGTATTTCAGTGGTGTGAAGACAGATGCTTATCAGTGCAGTATCTGAAACCCAGGGTGCTTTTCTCCAGAAATTGCTTTAGGCATTGTAAGATATGGTCATCTCTTAGAATAAGCTTGTTACTGGAACTTGTCACTGAAGCCAGAGCTCTAGCAAACAAGGCTGACCACTTCTGCTGCTGAGGAAGAAATCAAGGTTGTGTCAAACACTAACTGCTGCTGAAATCAGCAGTCTGCTACCTATTGCATGCCCTCAGATCTGAGCTCAGATCTCCAGAAATCTCTCTTAACTCTTCCTTCCAGCTCATCTCCTTTCTCTGCTAGTTCTCTTCCTTCTGTTAGGATGATTAGTGTACAGCTGATCCCTGACTTGGGTTCCCAGGACAGCATGTGTAAAGCCTTGACAATACTGCTGTGCTGAAGCCATCTCCAGAAACTCAGCTTTGTTGAATGAAAATTCATCCAAATGACCTGAATCCTGCCCTGAAGACACTGAAGTGCATTACTAGCTATTTGGCATCACTTTTGAAACCGTGTTAATCCATGTATTACTAAATTTCTTGCCACGATGACACTATAATAGTGTGACAATACAGTAGTGACACTATTCCAAAATCTGGCTTGTGTCTCCATGGAAAGAGCCTGTCAGTAATAACTGACGAGGTTGTAGGCTGTAGGTTGCTTTGGCCTTCCATAGGAGGGACAGGGGAATTTTGGAGGATGAGGTATTTTCTGTTTTTTCTGTGTCTGGATGAGGAACCAGTGTAGGTGTGTCTGAGGAGTTCCTCGCTCAACTGCTCAAGCTGAAATACACCCATAAATGATCAGGATACAAAGTGGGATCCCTCAAGCAGAATGTCTGGAAAGTGGCACTAAAGGTCACCATAGCCTGTGGTTATTTTCTGAAGAGCTGTCATGCCTAAAATAATGCTAGCAAAACAGAATGGTAGGGAAACTTGTCATTTCTGTCTTATATCCCACCCATTCTTTCCAGAGCAATGAGAAGGTGCAGCTGGGAACACCAAAAAGGAGATGCTAACAATGGAGGCATTTCTCTTGCAATTCCTTAAATTTTGTGGCAAGTACATGATTATTATCATGTAGAGAATGCCTTGGAGAGAACTGGCACATTTAAAGTCAACAGCTGTAGCAAGGCCCTGCAAAATGTGAACGGCATGAGTCAAGCCTATTGCACTCAAAGAAAAGATGCCCTTACACTTCAGTGGGTTTGGATTAGACCCTGCAATGCTAGCAACTGATGCAGAACCGTGGTAGGAAGTGTTAAAAACTAATAATTAACAAAGCCACTTTGCAAATCTCAGAATGTACCTTTCTACTGTGGAAAAAATGCCATCCAGCAGCTGGATATAATTCTTTTTTCTCGTACATAATCTGAATGGGAGGAAAAATCAAACAGGACTAGCAAAATGTTCAGCATTAGTATGACAGCTGGTGAGGGATTCCTAGTTGAAAATTTATGTTAGAAAACAACAAAGCAACTGAAAACTGAATACTTTCTACTGGAAAGCCCTCTTGCTCCTAAAATTACATGTGTCATTTAATCATTTTATCTGTTGCTAAAAAAAGGTCACTGTTTCTGTAAGAATAGTTTTGAATCCACAAGTATTTTTATTAAAAAATGTCTAGAAAAAATGTCAAATCTTCTTTCCCTCCCCTTCAAGTCATATATAGCAATATGAGCCTTAGTTTGCATGCATTAAATCAACTAAGAAATATTCTGGGGCTTTACCTCATCTCCAAATCTTCATTTTCTTGTGGTACGAATTTGTACAAGGCAACATAGGTGTTCATTTGTAACGTGCTTTTATAAAATGGTCCCTTTAAGAAAAAAAAAAAAGATAAGAGAAGATGTAAATATGTCAGAGTTTTAGAAATGAGGTGTAACATATGGTCCCATATCTGTAGCTTACTGACATTGGAAAATCCAGGAATTTTGTTCACTTTGTTACAGTGAGGAAACAAAGTCTGTTCTTCCAGGAGATGAGCCATAATCTCATTGCTTTCACAACTTGGAGTACTATTGCCCAGATACAATGTGAGTGACTAAGGTAGCAAGTGTCTTCACAGAGAAGTAAGAATCCTTGAATGCCAAGATCAATTTTCTGGCAGAAATCTGAACAGTGTTTTTTGGCTGAGCCCATACAAGCACACTTGCCTTTTGCTCCTTCTTAACACATGAATGTTGCAAGCCCAGCAGTGTACTTCTGGCATTATAAAATGTGTCTAATATACAGGACTCATTATGGATGAACTCAGTGTATACAGTCCAGAAGTCCAAAGAATAGAGAGGAAAAAATACTTTTCTAACAGAAAGTTCTTTGTACTAGGTTTAGTGCAGAGAAGGCTGGCTACTCTTTTCCCTCTCCTTAACTGAAAATCTGCAGGAAAAAAGCAACAAACAACCCTAAACCAAATCCCAGGTGATTTTCCAAATTGCATCAGTTCTGTGATTTTTATGTTACTGCTGTTCTGTTGTAATGACATGGCTTCCACACTGGATAGTTTGTGCTCATAACATCAAATTACAATAAGCATAGGAACATAAAAAAGTCCATTATGGGTCAACCAAAGAGCCATCCAGTCCTGTATATTGCTTTCAACCATGGCCAAGGGCCCAGAAATCGAACAATTATGCAACAGACAGGTAATGTTTACCCCAGACAGTGCCCCCAGTGGTCCCACTATGATTTAACAGCTAAAGGTCCTCCCCAGTCTTTATTATACATGTCTTCCCATCCTCACTGCATTCTCAGAAAATTTTTACCCTTACCGGGGAATGCATACTTTTTGGTTCTTCTCCAAAGTGTTCTGTGCCGTTTTCAGAATATGTAAACACTGGAATAAAGCAAACACATGACATTTCAGAATAGGTTAAGGCTCTTCACTTCAGCACGGCCAGCTTAGTTTTGTTATACTCTTCCTTTTCCCCCTTACTTTCTTTGATCCCTTGTTGCCTCTGAACCTTTTTACCCCCTCAACAAAACCAGGTATTCCACTGAACTTGGCTCATGGCTCAAAACTATTTCCATCCTGAAGAGTTTACTAAATAACTGATTTTGATCAGATGACTACATAGTTACAGCAAAGAACTTAAGTCTTGCAATTGCACTACTATTTAAAGTCCTGAAGCCTTTTCTTCCCGTTTGGTGCTCTGTTTTCATGTTTAGGACCAGAAGAATTTCCATTTGAAAGCAACTGCAAAACCCGATGATTGTATGTAAACATTACTGAGAGAATTTTGCAGCCTTGACCCTTTCTTCTCTTCCTGAATCTACTACATGTTTGGTGGACTTCTTTTCACTTTCTCTACAGCAGCCTCTGCCTGGGTGCACTGGCTATGCCCTCCCCCTCCATCTGATCTCATACGGATACTAGAAATGCTTTAAAGACAAGATAGGTTGTCTAAGACATAGGCCTGTATGTTTGAAAATGTGTTTCTAAGTTACTAAATCAGAAACTCATTGAATAAAACAAGAATCATAGCTTATAATCGACCCAATTAGTACTAATCAATCACCTTCTATTCATAATTGCTTTGCAACATGACAGATATCTGTCCTCAGTTATCTCCCTGGAAAGACCACACTGGCTTTATTCAATTGATTGAATCCCCTTTTACATTTTAACAATTGCTTGGTGTTTTATGCTTCTGAAAAAGTCTGAATATGATTTTAATATCTGGAGTCATTTAGCAGCTAGAACCATCAGTGTCTCCTCCATCCATTTACCTCTGCAGCTGTTTTAAGCAGAAGCTGGGTTTTGTAGTCTCTAACAAGAATTTGGAAATCTCCAAAACAGTAGTAAGTAGCAGGATGATTGTTGGAGTATATTTTCTTTATATTTCTCTGTGATACAGTTTCACGTATTCAGAGAAAAGAAGAGGGCAGAGAATCACTAAATGGCTGAATTCCCTTCTCTCTCTGCTCTTCCACATTCTCACCTTTCTTCCAAGAAAACTTTACTGTGGCTACTTTAGATTGACAATGACAACCAGGCAAAGCTTTTGAAGAGGTTTTATGAGTTAAATAGTAAGGCTCCTTGAGAATAGGCAGTTGTACTTACATCTTGAAAAAATATACTGTTTTTCTTGTAAAGGAGGCGATAGATAAAATGAGTAGACACACCATAAGTGAGAAAGATTTCCTACAAAGGGGCACACAGCCATATGCACGCAAAACCACATATGCTGTAATAAAACATAAGACAATTTTAAAGTCATGAAGTCTAATGTGTGAATGTGAAGTCTGTATATGAGTTGATGCTTGCAGCATTTAGTCTGAAAACTGCCCCCAGATTGTCTCCAGGTGGTTTGATTGTGGCTGACCTGGAGGCATCACTGTGCTCTTCACCAAGACCTGTGGCAGAGGGACACTGACTGCACACTGTCACCAGCACCAGAAGGGAAAACTTTAAGAAAAAAAGCACTTTGCAGTATCCTCTAGCATAGGGCTATGCCTATAACTGGCATCTGTGTAGAGAGGTCCTACTGGATCTGGATGCAGTACTCCAGATGAGGTGTCATGCTTCTCTTGATGTAACCCAGGATACCATTGTCCTTTGGGGCTGCACGAGCACGCTGCCAGCTCATGCTGAATCTTTCATCAATTGACACTCCCAAATCCTTCTCCTCAGGGCTGTTTTCAAGCCATTCTCCACCCAACTTGTATTTGTGTTCGGAATTTCCCTGATGCGGATGCAGGACCTTGCACGTGGCCTTGTCAAACTTCATGACATTGGCACGTGATACACATATCCTTGTGAATGCACAGAAATGCTCACCAAAACTGGCTTTGCGAGGTGAGGGTCCCACATTTGCTGAAATCCTTGTTGACAACAGGATCATCCATACTTAAAGTACAATTTGGCCTGGGGGGCTTCCGATACAGATTGCAATTCACAGCAGTGAAGGAGTGTAATTGGCTTAGAGGAGGCTTAAGGGCTGGTGATTAGGTATGTCATCTTAGAACTGAAAACCAGCAAGGTTTTCTGGATAGTCTGTGTGCCAGGGCCTGAAATTAACCATCATCCCCTGAAGTTGCTGTCATATACCTATAGGATTGATTCCATGTACTGAGTTCTTTCTGTTTTTTTCTCATTAAACAGAGACTCAAATCTGCATGTTCCTAAAATCTTGTTTGCAGAATGAAGGGTTTTTTTTTTTTGGAACAAAAATAACTGGAATGAACCTGATTCATCAAGGCATTAATGTGGAACTGCCTGCTAAAGAGGCAGTGGACAACAGAAGAAAAAGGAACGGTGAATCACCCTGCAGCAACATTTTGAATTTACTTTGTTAAATTTTTAATCTCTATTTAGTTCATGGTCTCTGGGTATTTCTAGGAGGCACTGGAGTCCAAAAGCCATACAGCTCTGTTGTTCATGTCTCTACAAAACACAAATCCATCTCCTTTCATATCTGCTTGCCCTAGCAGCAAAGGAGAAAAAAAAAAAAGAAAAAAAAAAGAAAAAAAAACACAGAAAAACCCAGAGATTTTGACAGTCTGAAAAGTCTGAAAAGGATTTTGCCATTTCCACAGCTTGTGCAAACAGTAAGGGCAGTTTATTAAAAATCTACCGAGGGGAAATTTTTGGAGTGACTGATGCATAATTTATACCGTGAGCCTCTGAAGGATGGACTGTAAAAAGCCAGTGCTGATCAAAGGAATCGTTAATGTGCCGCAGAAGTTATTTGGGGGTTTGACACATGCTGGGTTTTTAAACTAATCTCTTTGAGTAAGTTCCTTGATTGCCTCTTAGTGCATTCAGCGAAGGCAGATCTCACAGCAAAAAAGTTTCTTTTGATTTCAGAAATTAAACTGCTGTTCGACAATGAAAAAAAGTTATCAGGAAACTCAGACAAGGCCAAATTAATCTCAGGTGGGCAGGATTAAAAAATGGGAAGTAGGCTTAATTCTTTATTTTCAGCCAAGTCAGTTCAACACACGCTGGTGAGATGGAAAAGCTAAATAAATTGTCAGGAGAAAGAAGGTAACATTGATGGGATGTTCACAAAACGAAAGGGAGAAAATGACTGAACACAGTGAGGAGAAGTGACAGGAACACTTGGAAAGAAAGGAATAAGAAGGAGACGGCGTGAAAGTGCAATGAACAGCTAAAGCTGGCATCTCACCCACATTGTCATCTGTATGGAAGGAGCACAAGGGGTCTAACAGGAAAAAGCTATGCTCCTTGTGATTTGCTTTTGTCATGTCCATCTCATGTGAAATTTACCAAAGTAGCCTTGTGCTAGAGAAGTCACTGATGTTTTGGGCCTGAAGTTTTACTAAAAATGCTCCAACCCACTTTGTACTTATTGCTTCTCTTGCCACGACTGAATTCAAAAGGAAGGTCATGTACACCATCCCACAGTAGCTGAGATTTCATCACTCAGCTCTGGTCTCAAAAATCCTATCACGCCAATGCTGTAGAAGCACTACTCTCTGAAAAGCAGACAAAGGAGCTGGCTATTAATAAGATGAGGGCACATTCTGTAGCTGTACTGAGAAGCTGCAATTATAATCAGGGTTCATTGTGATGTATATTTTACAGACATATGGATACTATATGATTCATTTCCTATACCAAAGAGATTACGGTATATAGAGACATGTAGACAAGTCAGACATATGGAAAGAGAAAAAAAGTCTTACTTTTGTTTCACTTTGCCAATGTGGAACTGAAACTTTTAAGGTGACTAGTCTAGAGTCATGAAGCATGGGAGATAAGGAATAGACTTAAGCCTTGTTCAGTGTCACGTCTGGACAGAACAAATTATGGAAACCGGTGGCTTGGATCTCACCTGACATTCAGAAAAGCATTCCCCAAATTAGCTTGTTGCCCCACCCATCTCCCCTTTTCCAAATCCAGGAATAGGCTCTACAGAAGGCCAACACGTGAAATGCCATCCTGGCCTAGCAGCACTTACCACTGTTGCTGCGTTTCCTGCTTATGTCAAGGCTGCTATCGGCCTCCTCAGGAACTTCAGCCAGATCAGCTGTCTGCGGGGACAAAGAGAACAAATGAGATGGGAAAAGGCAGGGAAAGTGAGCAACAAGGTGAAATAAAACCTCTCACAAGCCTTTGGGGAATGTAGCACTTTGGGTGCTATCAGAGCAAAGCAAGTCAGCCTGATGGGTCTACAGAAACCATTGTCTGGTGATGCACAGCAAATACCCTACTTTATAGGGAGCAATAAAAGCACAAAAGGACTCCAGAGAAAATTTCCTCTGTTCAGTACAAAACATTTCTGCAGTGTAAAGTGAAGTAAAAGTAAAGAAATAATTGACTGTGTTAAACAATATGACTGTCTATATAAAACAGGAGCTTGGGGAACTTGGAGATTATGAAGATTTTCTAAATAGCTGACTACAGGAGAGACTGGCCATTAGTTGAAACTACTGAATAACTTTATTATATTATATTATATTANATTATTAACCCAAACCACATTTTTTCAGAAAAATAACTGTAAGAGAAGTGTGATTTTAATTCCGTTAATATTCTGTGAAAAAAAAAAGGAGATGGAGTGTAGTGGAGTTGTGAAGTCAGCCTTTAAATATCTGCCTTCGATTTCTTTTTAAACACTCATCTGGCTGGTATAGTTAGGGACAAATGAAGCCCAAATATTGTTGATAGAATTACTATGATTTCTTATGCATACCATATTAATGCCAATCATGATTAGAGACCCATTGTTCTAGGGCACAGGAAAGCATGGGATGACAAACCTCTCAAATGCACTCTGCGTAAGGCGCTGGATTCCTCAGCTGGGTAGTTGGCTTCTCCATGTATAGCCTGACAGGAACCAGGAGCCAGTCCAAACAGCTCTGTCTGAATCTAACCTTACAGAGCTTCTCTTTCTGAACTTCCCACCTACTACTTCTTTTGGATAAACATCACCATACAAACAAACAAACAAACAGAACTTTAAACTGCAGATTAGGTCAATGTTCCTTATATTACAAACTGTAAGTCCTTATATGCTCCTAAGGTTTATTTCTTGTTAACAGGACTTTAAGACAGATGGAAGGATTAAACTTAATGATTTCATGACACTCCATAATTATACTAAAGACACACCTCTATCTGGTGTTTTGTAGACCTCTGCCGCTGTAGATCCACCGCCTTTGTTTGGGGAGTGCAAAACCTGAATTGCTTTTCATTTGTTTTTATGATTTTTTTTTCCTTCCATTAGTGTTGACAGCAAAACATTCATTTTAGAAAATACTTTACCAATTTAGTACATTTCCTAGGAATTTTGTTTAATCGCTACTTATCACAGTATATATACTGATGAATGACAAAGTTAACAGTAGATTTATGCCTTAGGTATCCTGTGATTACCATGTCTCCCTTGCTACTTTCACAGCCTTCTACTTTATTTTCTACCATGCACTGTTTTTAGACTTCACCCCTAGGAAAAGGTCATGCATGTATTGCACCTTGTACAAGAGGGTCACCCGTGGATGAGAAGAGACTGTGATAGAAATGATAGCGAGTCACAGTAGAGCATAACTGTGGACTGCTAGTTGCTGGGTGGGGGAGGGAAAGACCATCTTTGGTGAAATAGCAAGTGCCAACTATTTTTTAGCCCACTGCTGTGGCATGCTCCTCAGACTCCATGAACTAGCATCAAAATGACTGATTAGCTTTGTACTTTTTTGGGGTACTACTGCATATGGGATGTGCAGTAACTGTCTCTTCAGTGTATCCAAAACCTTCTGAAATAACACCGCTTACATTTAAGATCTTTTCAGCCAAGAAGTATACGACAGAATCTAATGGAAATGGTAGAGGTACAAAGCTACTTTTGAGAAGACTAATAAGAAGTGGAATCACATTTATATCACCTCAAGTGACTTTCTGTATAAATGTGGGTTGCAGAAGCACATTCTGAATGAAGCAGTAGGTAGTAAATCTGGAACATATGGCTGCTTTCTTTTACGGGAAATGCAGAATCTAGGCTGAAAATCACAGTGGTTGCATCCACACTGCACAGTCATATTAAAAATACCTCAGCTAGATAAGAGCAAGATGGTATCTATATTCTGGGCAGACTTCAGCTTCAGTCCTGGAAGTTGTAGAGGCAGGGCACGGCTCCTGGGCTTGTTGCCTTTGCTGTTAACTATTCTTGGCAGGTACTGCTATACTGCTCTGAGCCTGAGCTAACCATCTCATGGCTTGGACGCATTTGTAAGGTGCAGTAGGAACCTAGGTGTCAGCATGCCCCTGGTGTCCCTAGTTTTGTCCTGTGGCAGAACCCTGAAGCACTCCCCAGCTGCCAGGGTTGGGGCACGATTGAGCTGCAAATTCTTGATGATGATGTGGGCTTCACAGCTGCATTTTTTCAGTTTCTGTTTTGAGAGGAGCAGAGCAGCACAGAAGTGAGAAGAGAGACCACTGGGAAAGAATTTTAGTCCCTGTGTGTTATTAGCTGCACAGGCACAGACAGCTTGCATGCTCTGGTGCATTTTTACCTGGGTTTTAAGGGCATTTTTTATCACCCCCTGCTCTGGCCACTGGCCAGTGTCTGCTCCTTTGTCACATGTCACAGTTGTGAAGCAATATGCACTCGTTATTTTGATCAGGGTTGGGTCTGTCCCTGTTTTTTGTTCTTGACTTAATCCACAGGCTTGCACCAGTGGAATTTGTGGTTTCAAATGCCTGTTTATTCAGTTCACTAGTGTTTTCTATTTTCTGTATGCTGACACGTTTTACATTCTCTCTCAGCCTCAATACCCTGCAGAAATTGACATAATGAACCTGCGTTTCTCATGCTACACCCACACCCCACCTAGTTATGATCACTTCCCTAGGGAAAACACAACATTCATGATTTCTGCGCTTGAGTAGTCATTCATAATTCAACATAATGCTTTATTGATTTAGAAAGCAATAACTGCATTTGTAGAACTTCTGTTTCAAGTAAATGAAATAATTGAAAGAAAGAAGTGTAATCACAGTGTGACAGGTGGTACAGTCAGTTTGGGTTTTAAAAAAGAATGGAAATAACCAAATCCCTTTTAAGGCACAAACAAGAGTGGATGAAGGACATGTCCTTTAATACCTCCCTTGAAGATTTCACTCAGTTCTTGGGTAAATTTGTTTTTTTTTTCCCCTTTGAGAAATGACTATCTGTTTTAGAGACCACCTATACCACCTGAAGTTACCATTCACTCATGTGAGTGAGCATATTTTTAAATCTTAGGAAAACACTGTACCAAACGTAACTACATTTTAGCTCAAGTTTAAATTAAACATGTAAAAATTTGCACAGATGCCTGGAGACCAAGTATTAGAGTGTTTCTGTACGTGGTAAGTTTTTTTCTGAGGTGAGCAAAGGAAAGACTGTCAGATAGTATGGGTCTAATTTTTAGACATGACAATCAGCTCCAGTCTGAAGTGCATTTTCTTGTGACTGCCTTTTGAGATGTGGGAGAATCTCTTGGTAAAAATTAAAAGAGATGATCTAACCTCATGGACACCAACACTGTTGAAATATCATTTTTCTCTTTACACTAATTGTCAAGAGGTATTGTTGAATTAAGCAGAGATTTACAACAGACAGGGATAAGGGAACTCTTTCTTCCCTTGTCCTCATTCTCCACTCTTGCCATGGTCCTGAAGAAAATGACTCCCATGATGGGGAAGAATGAATGATAAGTTTTAATACGGAAGTGAAAATATCTTCGTCATGTTATAACATGCTAAGAACACTTGTCAGCATTTGAGGTTTGGAGAGAGGAGCTTAAATCTGTGACATTTCTCTCATGAGAATAAAATGGACTTCTAAATCTAGAAACTGAGTACTCCAGCTTATCGATGTCACTGGTGTGAAGGGTAAATATACGCTATTAACAGCAGGCAGGATGTCCATTCTGGCATCACTGTTAAATATTTCTGTTTTCTGTTCATTTTTACATATATAGACCAAAAGAAAAAAAAATAATATAATCTCTTTTTCCAATCCTATAGAAGATTATTCACTTTATTAGTATTTTTTTCTTTTTCTCAGGAGTCATCTAAAAAATACTGTTTATAAAGTGTTTTCTTGTCTCATCTTGGGAGCTGGGAATTAGTTCAATGGTGTTTTCTTTTTGTGTGTATTTGCTTTACAGCTTGAAGTACAAGTTCTGTGAACTCCAGAACCAACTCCTGTGAATGAATATGTATTGCTTCTCCACAAAGAAAATGGAAGAAAGAGGTGGGATACTTACAGAATTCCTATTGGGAGAATCAGACCCACTTCCAGAACTTCCCTTCTTGGTTTTCTGGGCTAAAGAAGTCCCAAAGCGGAGAGTTTCATACACAGGATCAACCTTATTGCCACAGGCTGCAATGGAAGGAATAAAACATACATCAGTCTCCCAAAGATATTTTTGCCCAGTTTCCTGCTCCACTCCAACTACTTGTACTGACACGTTGGGATACGTCTTTAGAGTACAAGTTGAGAGACTATCCTGATAAAAAGCCCTTGAAGAACTTAATAGAATTGGCTTTTGCTACTGACTTTTTGCTGTATTTTTGCTCACATTAAGTTTTCTTCACACAGGCTCTCTGAGTCCCTGCCATTGTCTCATCTCAGTTCACCTTCAGTCTTCCTTCCCTAAACACTACCAATGCTGCCTACATTGACATGAGTGAGTTAACACACCATGAGGCTTTAATCCATATTTCCTGCCTATTTGTACCACTAACTTCTTTGATTGCTCTCCATGCTGCATACTTGATGGGAAAAAACTTGCATCTTCCCTGAGCATCTGGGTGGTGTGTGTGAGCTTTCACCTTTGTGCCAGTAACCCTCACAGTGCTGTTACTGGGATAATGTGGATAAACAAGATGACCTCGATCTTCCTGGGAAGGTGTTGATAGCCCCAGTGTGGGACCATGTGGGATCTGGGAGCATTTATGAGAAGACACTTGCTATTGGAAATGCATTCCAGGTTGCTCAGCATAGTCTAGGGGAAGTCAGAAAAGGCCACCATCCCCACTGGCATGGCTGATCATTTTCACTCCCACACTCTCCCTCTTAGCTAGTCCCAAAGTAATCTCCCATGGAAGAGAATTGAACATCTTTAATTCACATGAATGGATCCAGATAAAACCCTTTTATACATACTGCCTCGTTAGACCTCAGCTTCCCTTGTCATACCAAGCAGCAGATGCTTAGAATACAGAATCTTAGTAACACTGTACGTGAGGGAAATTTGGGCAAAGTACTAAAAAAAATGCTTGGGAATTTGACTTTTGATGGGAACAAAGTACATCTTATTTTTAAGTCAGAGATTACTCAGAATGCTTCAATTACTTATGACAAAAATGACAGTGATGGATGGTTTTTAGAAAGAGAATCTGAGATGAAATCTATGTAACTGACTTGCTTTTTTCTAAACGACAAAATAAGCGTTCTCAAGAAAGCCATTTTAAACTGACTGTTTACTTTTGGCAATCATCTTTTCATACACCAGGTTTGTCTGCTCAGACTACTTCTGACTGGGGAAAAATATTATCCAGGACCAACTCAATTTCTCCATTTCAGAAATTTTTCTTTTCAAGTATTACAGTGAACAAAATTCAGTCTTTTAAATACCTGGACAAACTACAGAAGCATTCTGAAAGGAAAAATATTAGAAAAGTAAAAAAAAGAAGGTGAGTGAAAAAAAGAACAAGAACCTCATGAAGTCCCTTAAAGTCTAGACCAGTAGTTTAAATGCATCCCATTGCTGTGATCTCTGTCTCTTACATAGTTCTTCCCAGCTCAGACCTTCACTTCAGTATTCAACTGTTTCTTTCTAAATTCCTTACTTTGAGCTTATGTAGTTAATATTATAAACAGAATGATTACTAGGAGGTTACATGTAGGGGGTTTTGAGTGAAACACACAATAAACACACCCTCTCCTCTTCCAGCTTTGTATCTTTGAAGTGGTCCTTTCCTGAGATGGCAGAAGGATATCCAGTCACTGAAAGGAGCTGGAAGGCAGCTGAGGGCAAATACCATGGCTGGAAGTCTGCCGCTGCTGTTGCAGAGCACTGCCAAAGGGAGACTGAATGGAAAAGCAATCAGAACCTACCAATAGGCATCACTTCTTTGATGCAGCCAAACTGTTCATGAATGAGAAGTGGTGAGCTGTAGTACCGTCGAAATCCCTTTGGCTGGAGGGAGAGAAAGCAAAAACATGTGAAGTGCATTGCTGCCATGATTGACATTGTAGAAATAACCTCAGCTCTTTGGCTAGTGGCATAACAGTGCTTCTTTTTTATTTTCCTGCAAAGTGTGGTGAAACTGGAAATTTGCCTTCTGTTTTTGAATCACTGTGGGGTGCAGAGATCAGGCTTTTATTTAATTTTTATCCTGGAAAAAAGTAATTTCCCGTATTTGTGTGGAAAAAGGAGGAGCTCATTTCCAGCCTTTCTTTTCTTTTGTCTCACACAAAAGCAACACTAATTAATTGCAGCAGAAGTGCTGAATCATTAGATGTTCTGAGAAGCTCTACATTCCCTTCTCCATTTCTTCTTATGTGATGTGAATTTGCACTGTTTTTCTTTTGCTAAACATACATCCATTATTCCCCATGTTTCCATGAATGAATTTTTTAGGTTATTCTAAAATTTGCTGCTGACTGACCACAGTTTCCACTTGGGCTTTTTTGTTTGTTTTTTTTTTTCGCCTTGCAAGGTCTAAAAACTCCCCAAGTCATCTCCACATGCCCCCTGAATGTCTGATGGTAAAGAAATGCACTATAGCAACTTAAGCTACATCACTGAAGAATACCCAGTGTGGCCAATACTGGTGCCCTGTATTGCTCCATAAACAATTCTTAGAAGACTGAATATTTCTTGTTATTTTTCTGTTTACCACCTCAGACTGGAAATACTTCAGGCAAAGGCTGAGTACCTAAAATGAAGGTGCTAACACCTAAGTCATTGGAAATGCCAATTAAGACATTAGAGATTCAGAAAAGTTCTCTCAGATCTCTAATCTCAGCAGGCTGTGAGACCTTCTAGCCACAGTGAGAAGCGGAAAAGCCTCATGAGGATGTGTATATTTTCTGTGTCTTATATTCAGTATACATTAAAAAATTACGTAGAACTAGTTCTTTCACTAATGAGCTGCAGTATGGGTTGAGCAGGAACAAGGGGACTGATAAATTTGTACTTACAGAAACAAATTCCAGATTCCCCAGCTTCAGTTTAGACCCAAACTAAATTCAGACACCACATGAACTCATAAAACTCCCATGACTCTGCTGGAATTCTTCCTGCTATAAATTTGGCCTCTTGTTTTCTGTCTTTGTCAACTGACCATCACAAGAGTTGAGGCTGGAATCAGGCAATGTGTGAAACAATTAATGTGATTTAATATTTGGCTTCTCCCAAGCCTGCAGTAAGATACTTCTGCTCTTCACGGATCAACTTCCTATACCAGAAAGCACCAAACCAGGACTGTGATTATGCTTTAAATGCATAAAGATTAGCTTCAGGACTATGAACAACAATAGCAATCACTGAATACACTTGAAAAGATTTTTCCAGGGAGAAGTAGGTTTCCTACTTCTTTTTTTTTTTGAAGACAATGCTTGGTGGTTTTTTTTAATCATTTAACATAGCAAGGCTGTTTATACTTAGTTCAGATTTGCCTTCAGCTGGTACATGTTTGCAACAGAACTGAAATCATCTGAAACACAAACTGGGCAATTACCAACCACATGAAGTTGTACAACAGCAAGTGCCAAATTCTGCATCTGTCGTGGGGCAGCCCGGGACATACGTACAGACTCGGGGACAAGAGGCAGGCCTCACAGAAAGGGGCCTGGGGGTTCTGGTTGATGGTAAGTTGAATCTGAGTCAGGAATGTGCCCTGGCAGCCCAAACCATACCAGGGTCAGGGGAGGGTCAGGTTGGGGGTTAGGAACAGTTTCTTCACCAGAGGGTGGTGGGCATGGAACAGACTGCCCAGGGGAGTGGGCACATCCCCAAGCTGTCAGAGTTCAATGAGTACTTACACAATGCTCTCAGACATAGGGGTTAGATTTTGAGTGGTGCTGTGTTGGCCAAGAGTTGGACTTGATGATTGTTATGAGTTCCTTCCAACTCATGATATTCTAAGGTTCTATCATTTGGTGAACACGTGTACCCAGTTTTTATATTCCAATAATTTTTATATGCCAAATCATCATTTTTCTAAGTTTTTTTCCCCCAGGAGTAATTAATTGAATCATTTTCCCATAAAAAGTGACCAAGTTAAGTTAGAATCTTTTCAAACACAGTATCCTGCCTTTGCCAATAACATACTTATGGTGCTATATGCCATATAGGGCAGGGCCCCTCCAAGCCTTTGCAAGCTCTGTGGTATCTCACTGTGAAATATCTTTCAGTTTTCTTTTTAAGATGAATTATGGTTTTTCTTCAAGCCCTAACAATGGAAAAAACAATAAACAAAATATGATGGATTTTTCATTTGTTAAACTGCACTGAAATGTTTTGACTAATTGATAGCTTTCCCCACAGTGATTTCCACTACAGTAAGTATAGTTTAAATTATGGGAATTAATTCTAATATTCTGCTCAATTTAGATTATGTAACTGTTGTTTTCAGCTAAATGCCAGCCAGGGGGTCTGGCCCACAAAGCAGTGTGCCCCCCGCTGCACTTGAAGCCCCGGGCTGCTTACTTACCAGCTTGCCCATGCAACGCTGTTGTCCAATACTGTCTGCACACTTGTGGTGGATGCTCATCTTACAAGCCTTACAGCGCAGTCCATGCTTAGCATTTGTCCCTGTGAAATGCACGGAAATGATTTGATTAGACAAAATCAATAGTTTCCATGCACTTAACAAATTTTGATGCATTTAATGAATGACCTGAAAGAGCTAATGGGGAGGTCAGTAGTGGTAGTGTACATACGGATGGCAAACTTTGTCTTGCCTACTTTTTAATGCATGTTTATATGTGCTTTTTTTGGTTTGTTTTTTGTTTTTGTTTTTTTTTGCTTTTTTTTGTAAGTCTTTTCATTTCTGGCACTTCACCTCCAGGCTCCTTCCCAGGCTAGTGCTGCCTTTGGATATGTAATGGATTAAGCTCTGTTGTGTGATAATGTGAGGATGCTGAGCCAGCTTGCATAGCCTAGCCCAAGGGGCTGCCACTCTTGTTTCCCCAGATCACTGTTCAGGGGCAGGCAGAAGTTGCTCCTTGCACCTTGCACATCCCTGGGCTGGGCAGCAAGGATGCCATCAACCTGATTTTGCTTTCCTTCACTGAAAATGGAAAAATCTGGTGCCACATGTTAGGGAGTTCCAGTACAAATTTTGCCATACACAAGAAGACTTCTCCCAGTACTGACGAACTGTTCCCAGTACTGCAAAACTCTAGCTCTGAATTGCATTCAGTGTAGACCTGCTCTTAAAAGAGTAAAGTCTGTCTTCCAGGAAGGAACACACTCTTATTCATGCATCCTTAAGACTTCCTGAACTACATAGCAGCAACTAAGCTGCAGCTTTTCCTCCTGCCACAGGACTGTATAAATGGGGTGAGTCAACAGCATGCCAGTTCATTACCATCAACTGTGAATAAGAAACAAGGTAGTAAAAATAAAAACAAAAAAACCTTTTGACATTTTAAACTGGCCCTCATTAGTCATACGTGATAGAAGAATTAGTCAAGAAGAGTCAGAAGATCACACATCTGAAAGTACTCGTAGATCCTGATTAGAGTTGTTAACATTACGTACATGTTGACAACTGCATTCAGTGACATGCTGCTTCTGAAAGAAGCACTTCAAGGTAAGATGAATCAAGTTGGTGTCAGAAAATGAGCCCTGTTGAGACCACTTTCAGGGGAAGAGGTCCCTGAAGTGGCCACTTCCAATCAGGTGAAGGCAGGCTGCAAGAGCTGGGGATGGCTGCACCGAGACAGGCTTGGACGTATCACTTCTGTGTTGTTTGCAGGACAGGCAATTGGCCAAGTCACTGCCTACCTGCTGAGACTGTTGAAGAGATGAGGAGTGAATGAGGCTTGGCATTTTGGGTGCACTGCAGGGGCCCCTAGGTGCTGCTTGTATGACCCCTCTCAACTGAATCAATGCATATGCAGTTAGCTTCACCTTGGGCTCTTTTTCACTTGTAAGCACAAGATTTACTCTAATATATCCATGTGTTGTTTCTTGTTTTTTTTTTT
>VXAB01009974.1:183683-309447 GCA_013399175.1 Odontophorus gujanensis
TTTTTTTTTTTTTTCTCCCCATGTGGTTGCACTTGAAGTAGTGTGCTGTGATGATTTTTTTTCCCATTACACTTTCTTTTCAATAACATATGCTCAAACCAATTTGACTTCTGTGGATTTGTGCTTGTGTTAGTGAGAATGAAATGCTGTATCACCCTTTCTGACTGTCTATGACAAGCACAGACTGCTGTGAGAATACAGGACTTCCTCCACAATATTTTATTAGATCTACAGGTTGGAATGAAAAAAGCTAAATATCATCATATTTTGCCCACACAACGGGTACTTAAAATCAGTGTTTACACTGTCTCATTCTCTCATGCTGGTCTTCGACTCATAGCTCTTACCTGCTTTTCCATGTCACTCCTGAGATTTAGCTGAAGGGATAGTCAGTACCACAGTCCTTTCTGCTGGCTCTATTATGCTATTCTATCCATGTTAATGCTAATGTTACAAGCTGGATACTGGTCCTCACATGACATAACTGTGTAATCACAGGATATACACATTTTTTGATGTAACAGCACACCCAACTGATGTGCAAAATGCATGTAGGGTGTGCTATTTTCAAAAAAATACACTTTTTAGAAGAGAAATGTATGGCTGTGTGAAAATGAGCCACAATCAATCTAATACAATAAATTACAAAAGAGTAATACTACATTTCTACTGCTGAATGCCATTTGTTTCCTACAGGTAGGTGAACAGGTGCTTCAAAGAGAGAATTATTTCAGTCACATATTTGAAAGATTTTAAAATCAAAATGAAACTGCCTGTAACTATCAAAAGCTTCAATCCTCAATTTATTGTCACTTCTAACTACTTTGGTTTACTGTGCGGAAAAGCAGCTTGGAAATAATTTGCATGTATCTCCCTGCCTCCCTCTGAGGAATAACTAAAGGGCTTAAAGAAGCAGAGTTAATTCCATATTTACTTACCCATCATACCTCAAGCTCTGAAAAAGACATTTATATGGGGAATGTTTTAATTTTCCCTCAGGATAATTCTTCCTTCTCCAGTTTTCCATCTCCATCATACTAACTCAAACCTCTCCGGAGAATCACATCTAAGCTATTTCAAAAGCATGCCAGATGTCAGACAACTGCATGTTGACAATGTATCTGTCCCCCAGCTCCTGAGATTCAGAACTGAGGTGCAGCCACAGTTCACAGTGTGGAGAAGGACTCGTCCACATGTAGTATAGGTGTCAATGAGACCAGGATTTGCACTGTGGTTAGGTTTCAGGCTCACATGTATGCAAGCCTGTTGCCTTTGTAGTTGCTTGAATGGAGTTGTTCTTTATTGGCATCCCTGAAGTTTGACACAAGGAAAAAAGCAGGCAGAACATGGGTGTTGTAAGCAAGTTATGTAGAGCTGAGTGAGCATGCTGCCAATCATGCCAAAGTAAGAGAGGCGTTTCATTAGCCTAAAGAGATGGCACAGGAGATAACAATGTTAGGAAACTGACAAATACATTCCTCCAGAGTACAGGTGAAGAAGGCAAGGGGTTTGTTCTAAGCATCTTTTAAAAAGAAAAAATTAAGTGGTATTAATGGCTAAAAGTAAAAATGATGATGATGATGATGATGATAATAATAATATTAATAATAATAATGACTCACTGGGGCAGACTATTTGAGGGGAAATTGGGCAGTTTCACATGTCTCCCATAGGGCAACAGGGTGTATAAGAAGTTAAAATCCACTCTGTGGTCTGCTTATTGCCACCGGGTTAATCTTTTGCAGGCTGAAACGTGGGGAACAGAGAGAATTCTGTTTCAGATGGTCACAGCAGTGTTTGGAAGTGGTACTATTCCTGTGAAGCCTGGGACACTATAACACTCTCCTCTGGGACTTCGGTTGGCCATATTGCTCTCTGCTTCCTGTCCCCTAAATAGCTGGCAGTCTGACTGCAGCCCACCATTTATTCCCACAAGCAGATACCCTTTTGTACTAATTTTCAGCACAGCAGGAAGCTACCGGTATAAAATACTCAATGAAATGCCTTTAATCACCTGGAATGTGCCAGTCAATTCCACTTGTGGTGGATCAGAAATACAGGAACTAAAGACTTAGCAATTAAGAGAAATTTTGAGCACATTAACTACAGTTTGCTTCAGTATCCTTTCAAAGAAGGAGGAGATGAATAGCTTTGACGGACTCTTTATCATCACCTTAAAAATATAATTATCTCCATTCCCTTCTCCAAAGACCCTTATTAAGTTAAGGTTACATAATCAAATTGTTACAAGTTGAGCATGTTAGAACAAAGGTTCTGCTCACTCTCTTTTTTTGTAGTCTTGGAATGTGAGATTTTTTTATTCAAGGCACAGCATTTCCTTCAGTAAACAGGACAGACAGTGTCCAGTGAGTGGCCAGCTCTATTCAATAGTCCCTCACTGGTCTGCACGTGTTCTTCTACATCATCTCTTGAGTATTATATCTGCACCACTACCAAATAGAAGATGATTAATAACATCATAGGCTTACCTGTGTGCCCACTATCTTCGTTCCTTTATGGCTTGCAATATGAACACGTTTGCCAACACTTAAATAACATGGATTCCATTTGATGGAATAAAAGTAAAACCATCAGAGGTGTCACTGATGGGCACTACTTGTTACTAGATGCGAGCATGTAAGTCATAAAATTTGCAAATTGTTAAAACTGGGCTTTAGAATGGAAAATACTAGATCGTGTTTAGCAAGCTCGTAATGTGTATAAACTTAACAGACAACAAAGTCATGGAATTCTTATAGGAAAAAAGCGTACATGCACGTGCATTTGTTCTGTGCCTTGTTTATTAATGTATCTATTCATTTTCTCATAGTCAGTAAAGTCTGCTATTGTTTTGCAAATGAAAAAGCCAAAAATGTCAAATCATGTTTCACTGCAAGAAAATGAGGAAATTTCACGTCAGGACTCTTGAGTAGCTCTTAAACTGACTTACAAACGAGGTTCTGTCACAGTCATTTTCTTCAGATACCAACTAATTCATCCAGACTCCCAGTACTAGAAGGACACATTGTTTTGAGAAGCAGGTCATATTTAATAACACCTTGCTAGAAATAATCTACGACTGGGTCAGCTCCCATTTGAATACCTAAACCGGAGGCTAGGCTTTTCAGAACAGCCATGGAAAATTCAGTCTTGAACTGTTCTGATAATCTGACCCTGAATACTGCCCAAAGGACATACTACATCACCTTCTTAAATCTGAGGCTCTTTTGGAGGAAGCCTTAAAGGGATCAGAACACTTCAACACAGGTGAATGGAAAAAATTGAAGGCAGGGAGAAACAGATGAGACAGAAAGGGCAGAATTTGATTTCAAGGCTTTATGCCTGTCTCTCCAATAAAACTAGTTTAGAAACTACACTGCATTTCAGAATGGCATTTATCTCAAGGAATGGAAATGAGAATTATGTTGGTCACACGCTTGCAAAGGGAACCTTTATCATCCTCTTGGCCAGCACAGCTATGGCCACAACAGCCTGTGCTTTTTGCCTGTTTAAAGACTCAGCATAAGATTAATAGCGAGTGAGCGAGAATGATCTCTGTAGCCTGAAGAAATCTGAAAGGAAACTGCAAATGTTGGTAACAGCATGACATTATGCTGAGTGTATAAAGATATCTATATTAGGTACTTAGGCTAAAATGAAAAGGGGGAGAAAAAAGAAAAGGTAAAAAGATTCAGGTCTCTATCAGAAAGTAGAAGGGCAAAGACATGGACTGTCATCTCCAACTAATCCAACTGCAACCCAACGAATATTTGTTGTTGTCCCAGCTGAGACGAACATGCTAGTCTGAAATGGCTTTGATTTAAAGCTTGCATAAATAAACACATTTAAAATTACATATTTTCCACAGAACTTCAACTTCTGCTGTGGGAGGTTGATAAAAATAATGAGTGTGTTGCCCCTTTCTCCCAAAGTGCATTTGGAATTGTCACTGGAAAGCTGTCCCTGTGCCAGAAATTCTGGGAAATGGAGGATTTTAAGCAAGCTGGGCCAGTACTGTAACAGTGAGAGGTTTGGGATGAAACCTTAGAAGGAGAAAGAGAAGTCCCTGAAATGGCACTGGTGCCTCTGTATCCACCTCAGCCTTTGTCCAACCTCCTCCCCTGCTCTCTTCCTCATATATTTTTTTTTAATTAATTGTTTTTGCATAACAGCTCTGTTGCTGAAAGGATGGAGACTATCTTTAAAAATTCCTCTATGGCTACTTCTCTCCCCTCAGCTGATTGCTGCTCACCTTCCTCCTTTGCATGGACTCAGAGTATGAGAGCTGTGGGCAGAACAGAGAATGTACAGGATACCCATCCCTTTAATGTTAAGAATCTTGATTCCCCCGGCTGACAGTGCAGGGAGGGCAGACATACAAATACACATCTGGCCAACAGACTGGAGCCCAAAACCATGTTTCCCAGACATCCCACATAATCACCACTGTATACTGTTGACCAGGTGTGTTGACTGATACACAGATATTCACCTCACAGAAAATTACCAGCACCATTAGCAGTTGCTCCATTGTGCTTTCTACTCCTAAGCACTCGATTATTGAAATGGATTGTTGAAAAAAGCGATAAGGAAATAATCAGTTTGCAGTCTGCTGTGTATTTTTCTTAGATCGCCTACAGATAAATGGATTACAGCAGCTCTTGGCATTTCCATTTCAGCTGTTCAATAGGATGTGTTTTCCTGTTCAAGGAGAAGAAATTACAGTTTACAAGTAGGCTTCTCTTTTGACCTGACTAGGTGACCTACACTCATTTGAACAGTGTGGCAAAAGCTCTCCATGCTTGAATATCAGACAAGTCAGATGAAAGAGTTTGAAGTACATACAGAAAAGTAGGCAAAAATCTTATTTAGGCACTTTTCCATGAATAACAACAGAAAAGGATTGACTTCAAAGATTTTACCTCCTATTCGGTATCTTTTTTACAGTCCAATTTGCCAGTTTGAAATGAAAAGAACTGCAGGTAGTTTAAACCCATAGCTCCTCAGAAAGGGGTACACTACACAGGCAGATCCAAATACACACAGGATCTAGCAGGGGAATCCCTCCATTTGCATCCAAGCTGCCAGGTCTGGACCTGACACCTTGTCTGGTTGGCACAAGCATCCCTTTTTCCTGAGTCCAATTTGTGTCAGTCTAAACTGAATTGGGTGGGAGAAGAAACCTGTTTGTGTTTTGTAGACGAGAACTAGATATCCAACCAGACTACTTGTCCTACCCGATTAATAAATTTTAGGTTATGTGCCACTGAGAGGTATGGGTCTGTCTGAATGCCAACCTCACTCAATTTCCCTGTAACAATATTCTATGTTTAAATAGCCCAAAAACTTGTATGTAGGTAGGCCACAAAACAGGGCATAAAATTAGAACTGACTTCCTAGTGACATAGTTTTCTTTAGAAACAATATGCTGAGGAAAAAACAACTGAGGCAGTAATAGGCAGGTTTTTCTTTAGGGGCTGTTCCAGAAAAGGAAAATATTCCTGCTAAATTAAAGTTCTTTCTAACTTCATGGCTTTAAAACATACATTCCTGGAAGAGAAAATGCCTTTATTCCTCTTGCAAGTCTACTTTGTAATTCCTTGACAAAGAATTTCCAATGCTGCCAGCCCTCTTATTCTGTGGTAAAGGAACAGTCAGATTTACTTACAAGGGAAATAGGCTTTTCCTGTCTTTTGGTCCCAAAGAGATTCTCATTCTTAATGTTTAGTGATAAGAAAAGGACAAAATTCACTGCTCCGTACTGAAAAATTTGCCTGCAACAGTTTCTATTTGCAATGCACTTTTCACATATCCCGCAGCATAGCTATAAATGTCTGCCCTGAAAGGAAATAGCCACCTCCGTATTTCTTAAAATACTGTCTCACGTTTTTGATCATCAAAATGTTAGATGCAGGAACACCATGATAAATAAACTAACAGCTAACTGCATTATTGGAAGAAAAAATCCCAGTCCTGTAAAACCCAAACATAAATTGTCTCTAGCGTTCTCTGCTCTAAACAAACTGACAGCGATCTCTCAATAACAACTACATTTATAGACTATTGCCAGCAATCTTGAACCTGTGTTTGTATATTTTTGCACTGGGTTGTTTTGTGGAGAAAGAAAATAGCTGGGAGGTGATAGGCATGGACTTGTCAACAGGGGTTGATATTGAACTGCACCAAAGATGATGATTGTACCAGAGCTGAGCAGGACAAGGCAAAATGAAGAAATTAAGCCCAAAGAAAGACTATCAGAGATCACTGGCTGATCTTGGTCTCAGTAATATTAGCAAGTATAATGTGGTCAGTAACTCTTCTTGACACAGAGATGATGAAAGTCAGATTTCAACTAGGACTTCCGCATTGGCAGGCTTAAGTTATTTGTACCTATGTTCTTACATATGTTGAAATGAAAAGCCATCCAGATTCAACTTTTTTCTTTTTGTTTCGAAATGCTTTGAAAAAGGACCTGCAGATTTTAGGGCCACTTACACTTATTTTAATTTTTCAAGAGCTTTGCAACCCTGAAAAGAGAGAAGCTGGAAAGCAGAAAGCTGACACCTGAACAAAGACTATGCTGCTAAATTGAGTGTGGTTCTGGACTAAGTGGAAATGTGGGAGAAGAGTTATAGAATAAAAGGAACAGCCTGCCCTCAGCAAAGGAATTTAATATCCTCTCTGTTCTGCTAATGGATTTTTAACATTGCTTGTTGCTTACAGAGCTCCATCATCAATAGGCTTGAAATGAGAGGCTGCTAGGTGCCAGAAGATTAGGGCAATCTGACTATAAAAGGTTTAGTTAAAAAAAACCTGATATGTAAACAGCCAACTGCTCTCTGGCCTTCTGCTCTTTCAATCTTACTGAGGGCTTTGGCTGTTTCATCCTGCAGCACGAATGCTCTCTCATCAGCACAACCTCTTGTCGTAGTTTCTGTTCTTCATTAGAGCAAACAGACTGGCAACATCTGCAGCAAAGGGTCTCACACACAAAACACTTACATGCAGCTTGCCATGGACATAATTCCTCTGCCTTCCATCCTCTTTTCCCCATTTCAACTGGCAATGGAGCTGGAAAGCATAAAGACAGGATAACTATGCCTGCCTCTGCCTAACACCCACTGTATAGTCAGGATGCAGTCACAAACAGGCTCTGCTCTACAGCCATTTCTGCCCTTAGATGCACACAGTTGGGAAGACTTTGTCAGAGGCTGCTGGTGGAGGTGACAGCAGAATAAAACATGACCAGAGATGACTCAAGGTACCACCGTGGGTAACTAGGCAGGTGTTCCAGTTTGGTAGGATCCATTTTCAGGGAAGTTATTGTTGCAGTTAGTCATGATGCATCGCTTCTTTATAGAATTTTACAATCACATTTCATAACGAGTTGTTTCAGTTTCCTCCCCGCAGCAATTTTGAAAGTAAAAAGATGAAATGCTACATTGGGAGAAACATTCAAACGAAACCTTTCAACTCACGTTTAAGTGTTTAGAAAAATCTTCTTCAACACCAGTTTTTGCTTAAACTGACAATTTTCAAGAAAAATTCTACTGATTTCAGTGACATAAGTTGGATAGAAAAACACTTTTGACTACTTCTGTCATCTGCTCAGAGAGGCACTCACATCCTTCGCTGTTATGACCTGAGACCAAATTTAGTCCCTGACTCATAGCAGCTCTGGCTTAAAGCGCACTCACAAGATCACCTCTATGTGGTATCAATTACTGTTTAAAAGAACGAGGAAAACTTCTGCCAAATGATTGTGAATAAGCTCTTGCAGCTCAGTAAAGCAACAAGACTGTTAACTGTGCTGGGGTCGATCTGGGAATCATAAAGAAATATGAACATTTGATTGGAACTTCACATTACTGCTACATAGATTAACATTTTAAACCAAAAATGCCAAACTGATAACATTTTACCCATCAACAGGAACAGCTTCAATGCATTATTTAAACTCTCTGTGGTTATCAATGATTCCCATTATCTGAAGTCACCCTAGATTCAAGTAGGAATAAGCCAAACCCACCCAGGTCATGACTTCTCTCATTTACACATGCAGTTTGCACCAGCATGACTATGTAATCTGTTATCTAAAAGTCTGAATTAAAATACTGACCATAATTATTACTATACTATTATCAGAGTTAATGAAAACGACATGGATAACAACACTGTGTAGCTATAACCATCTGGTCTGTAGAATTACATAATCTGTAAAAAAAAATGCAGTAAATTCCATCAGGCAACTTTGCTTTTAACAAAATGATTTCCATTGCAACAGAAGATGTTTGGGTGGAAGTCTCAGAAGCTGTGAACTTTTTTGGGGGGTGAGGACAGAAGACCTTTATGTCAAAAGGCACTGGCACATATCTGTAACACACTAATGGGAAGCTGAGTCAATACGTACACTCGGATTTAGGAGCTGACATAAGCAAAAAATAGCTGAAATTGTGAACACCATCAGGGAACAGGTAACGGTGCATATGTGAACGACTAAGTGTCCAAAACTGAACTTGTGAACTCTAAAGCAGCAGCCTGTTACTTGCAAGCCCCAGCTAGTATGGGCTACTCGGAAATTTTCATGATACGGACTAAACAGAAGTGGCACAACACAAATCCTCCAATTAATAAGACATAAGACAGGCACCTCAGTTGAAAGCCTAATTGAGGACTGTGCTTCTTTCCGCATATCTACTACTTGGACTGGAGAAGCTGCTGGCTTTTTTCCAAAAGAGTTGGTGCCAGAAGATGGATTTCTGTAAATACATGCTCTCAAAGGTAACAAGGGGAACGCCCATTGTGAGCAAAACATCCTGGAGATGATCACAGATCACAGAATAACAGAATCATAGGGGTTGCAAGGGAACTCTGGAGATCAACTATTCCAACGCTCTGCTAAAGCAGTTGACGAATAGATTGCACAGGAAGATGTAGACATCAGTGCTGGGGGATGTCCAGGGACTTTGGTCAGTGGTGTCTGAGATCATTCAGTGTGAGCAGTATCACAACAGCAACAAATATGTCTTTCTGCCCAAACTTCCAGAGCCAACAGCAACCTGACTGCAGAGGAGGGGAGATGAAGATCTAGGGGGTAAAACACTGTGGGTGAGGGAGGATGTAGGGAGGTAGGGAAATAGTAAGTAGGGTAAAGGTTGTAATTTCACTGGTTCTTCAGTAAAACACAGTATCAGTTCCTTCTATGTTGACATTTATACTACCTTGCCTGTGATAAGAGGTCAGCATTATTTCAATTTCTTTGGTTTTAGAACAGCCTAAATTTTATAGATGGGGCACTCTGAAGTGCATCTGTAAGAGATGTACCCAAGAGATGAATTTTCTCTTCAGAAAACCTCTGTTTCACCTAACAAAGAGTTTGTTGCCCCTAGAGAACATCACTAAGCAGCTCAGTCTGCGATAGTGTTACATCAGCTTATTTTGGAAAAACAACAGCTACTTATCAGAGGTTGTTGCTCATCTGCTGCTTTTCAAAAGAAACCATTCTGTGTTCCCATTCTTGGTGACTTCTGAGATTTGTTGTACTCAGTGGTTGTCTCATACAGCGATTACTAGTACAAAATGGACTTACATGCTCAGCTGCATTGAGGGGCTAAGTTTAGTAAAACAGATTTTTAGTGTAAATCTTCTGTATTTGTTAGTTATAACACTGTGAGGCAGATAACTCAGTAAGCAGCTGTAAACAAATGTGCAAATGAGCCCTTCATGATGCCAGTATGCTGAGCTTGTGTTTGCCCCTTTTGTCTCCATGTTTCAGAAGAAGATGTGGGGAACTGCAGAGCATGTCCGGAAACTTCCATGTAACTCATATCATTATGGGATATAAGAGCTTGCTACACTTTTGAGAGGTACAGCTTGTAAAAGAGGCTGTATTAGCATTGCAAATATACATTCCCTCACCAATAGTCCCAGCACTCAATGTTCCACTGCCAAGGAAGTGCAACAGGGAAATATTGACTATAGTATCTTAGTTCACAATAACTCAGAGGTTATACTGGCCATACCCTATTTCCTCTCTTGGCTGGGAAAGTGGAATTGGTTTGGAGGAGTTTGATGGTCACTTTTTTTTTTTTCCTTCCATCTCTTTTATTAAGCAGTAAGTAATGTAGTGGTCAAAACGAAGTACTTCAGGATTCTCAAGATCATTCATTGTGTATTACAAAGGAAATTATAATGTCACTACAATATCTAGCCACAGAGCTTGTCTTCTGAATTAGAAGACGAGGAGGTAATCCACATGCATGCAATATGCTTCAGCATGCACTATTTATTGTACTTACATCAAAGAGGAAGAAGTTTCAGATTGCAAATAACTAACTTGGAAAATTAAACTTTATGTGGGTTCGAGTAGATAAGTCTTTGAACATCTGTTTCCTTGCATTCATATTACAAGTAGAGAAGGAAGCTGGCAAAAGTGGTCAGTCTCAGCAATCAGTGCTCTATATGAGTCATGAGAATCAGCACTCTTTAAGACATACTTTTAAATTAAAGACAGTAACAAGCAATGGTGGGCAGGCATTTTACTCTGTGTAATAGCAATATTCTATTTCTTACAAAGGCACTTCTGCCACTTGCCTCATTTTGTGGTTTCTTCAACTCTGCATGGTGAAGCCTGTAATAAGTTCCCTTCTAGATAATGCTTTTGTCAGCTATGTGGCAATTTATCTTCTACACAACAGCGATACTCTGGTAGAAAACGACTGTAAAAAAGTAATTTTTTTCACTATAAGGCTGTTTAATTTGCTTATCTGAAAATATCTGATGTCCCATATGAGCTCAGAAATAGTACACAGCAGGACATGAATACGTTTTGTATTCTTCTTCATCCCTATAAGACACTTAAGTTTACCACAATGTTCTTCTCTAGGTCTGATCTCAGGAGCAACAGACATTACTGAGCACTCACAAGGACAGTAAGAGAACCTAAGAAAAGCACTACTTCAGCTATGTTGACATTTTTCAATATAGTCTTTTGTCAAAATCACCTAGGCTAATATCACTATGGAATATTGAGGGTATATGTACTGGAAATGTTTACTGTTTTCCATCCAGTTAGGAAGTAAATGCTGCTTAACATGTTTATATAGGTTGCTCCAAAGGTAATGTCTCCTTTTTTCTTGCCATGGAAACTACAACAGATACAAAGAGCATGGTAACAGTATTCGATAGAACGAATTCTCAGCTACAAAACTCTGCTTTTCAACATTGTCAGCACCATTAGCTGTACATTCTCCCCAGCGATGAACAAAAGCCTGCATACTGCACATATAGAAATCTGCAAAAGTGGAGTTGACCCTCTGTTTCACAGTTGCTATAAAGACATAATTGCTAGGAAAATGCTGCCCATGCAGCTCATCTTCCATCAGCTTGAACAGATGGAATTCAGAAGGTGCCAAATCCAGACTATACAGTCCATCCAAGATTTGCACAGTCCATTTTGATTTTAAAACTAGTATGGAGCCTGGCATTATTGTGTTGCAAGTGAGAAGTTGTCTTCTCTGGCCTGACTGGAAGTTGGAGTCTTCAGGCTGGTCTGTGTCACAACGTAACAGTCTGAGTTGATGGTTTATCTGGATAATGGGAAATCAGTACCAATCACTTCTTTCCTATCTCAAAAGACAGTGCACACCACCCACCTATGTTGGCTGCATCCTTAAATGATGGAAAGCTGCCTATTCATACAGATGAGGTGACTGAGATGTTCTTCATGTGTGACAGCTGTGCATGGCCATCCAGAACACAGTTTGTCTTTCTGTTACCACTGTCACTGCTGCTGAAATGCACCACCCACCACCTCACTGTGCCCACATTCACTGTTTAGTCTCCATAAGCATTCAGCAAGTGTCAGTTAATGTCAATGGGTGCAATTATTTCCACATGGAGGAATTCAGTGACACACCTTTGCCTTCATACAAACTTCCATGTCAGACACTGGTCAGGCTGCCCCTCTGCTGCCATCTGTCTCATGGCAACAAAGTGTAATGGAATACTGGTGGGAAGGTTCAACCTCTACTGTTGTACCACCAACATCTGCTTCCGATGTTGTGGGCCAACATAACAAAATAGGGAACATTACTTTCACAGCAGCCTTCAGAACATTCATTTTCATTAAGCATTAACTGCAATTTCATACTAATAGCAATTTTCCAAAAATTACAGTGAGCTTGAAAATTATTTAGTAACAAATGTGAAACATGCTTGATGCTGTTCAAAGACAAATTAGAATTTAAAATATACTTCCATCCTCTTTCCTCAACTAAGCAGTTCCTGATTATCCAATTTAGTGTTAACATTCTCGCCTCATCTCAGAGGAGGAAGCCCTCCCAGAGGATAAACAGACTAAATATTTGCCTTTCAATATTTGCTTTAAAGTATGATTAACTATTTATTACCAAAGAAAAATATTAATTTAACAGATGGATAATATTTAGCCCTCTGTAGATACTTCACAAATGTGAGCCCACATGAATAGGATTTTTTTTTTTCATTTTTAGAAAAAGTGGGAGAGATATCCACAGAGCACATCTCTACTACATATACCCTATATGCATTTACTTTCCCTCTCTTCATCCACATCTTAAAAATTTTTGTTATACAAACTGTCCACTTTCTGGAAATTTTACAGAGTCCAGGTGATGCTGTCTGTATCTGAGTAATGTATAAGTAGTGGTTGTTTGTGTGATGCATAAACTGATGAATGTGTAGCACTTAATCTCTAATCTCAGCAGGGTTTTGCTTAGCACTTGTTATAAAGTTCCTCCTGGGAAGAGTTACTGACTTAAGAAAGTTATCATTGGAAAAGCCAGGGTCAATGTCAAGCTAATAATAATGTTAAAACCATTATTTTGCATTATCACTTAAGAAAATAAAAAAAAAATAAAAAGAGCCATATGTTTCTCCTAAACTCTAGAAAAGAAGGTCAGAGGGGGTTGAAGTAACTCACTCACACACTGATTTTCAAAAGAAGATTTTGGTAGCCAGAACTATTCAGAATCAACTGGAGTAAGAATGTAGGTCTCCTAAATCCAGGACTATCTTTACTGAAGGGAAGGAGAAGAGACAAGGACTTAGGACAATTTAAATAACAGATAGGTTAGCACCTGGTACCAATCACTGACAAGGCCACACAACTGCCTCTTTCCCTCACAATCAAAAATAAAAGTCTTTGCATTCTAGGGAATCAGATTTCAGAGGGAGGTTGGACTAGATGATATCTCCAGAGGTCCTTTCTAACCCTATGATTTTCTAATTCTATGACTCAGATGCTTTGAAAACTTCTTTCTATAGAGAAATCTGTTGTCCTCTTGCATCAATAATAAACAATATTAATACATACAACGTTACACTCCATTATAATTTGGAAAGTGGATCTGTGAAGGCTCAGTTGTGATCACATAAGCCCACTGGGGAGGTGGTCACAAGCTGTCCAGGGGCATGTCCTCACTTTTCTCCATGGGAACAACTCCTGCATAGCGGTGGCAATACACACCTATGGCCATGAGATCACCTCTGACTGAGAGATGGCAGAAGGACTAGGAGGAAGGAAAGGTAGGATGAACATGAAAATAATACTTTTTTTAAAATTATTTTTCTTTTGACCTGAAAGAAGACTTTCAGGGAAAAAAGGAAAAAAAAAAGGATCTCCAAGGGAGCCCTCCAAACAACGGGCCTTGAACAACAAAGCTTGTGTAGATGTGAAGCAGCCATGAGCAGCCTGTGACATTGTATTGCACCCTCATCTACCTATACAGGCAGGTTTTGATGAAACCAGAATATCTATTTGGAACAGTAAGTCAGGAAGTTGCAATGCAGAAGTCTTTCTTTTCTTCACTCCTGCATTTGAAAAGCTGGGGCCAATTTATCAGTGCTGACTCCAACTTTATGGAAGTCGCTTTCAAGGGAGAAAATGAGTGAAAGTTCCAAAAGCTGCAGCAGCACAATGAAATAAAGAAATAAAGGATTTATTTTAAAGATGTGGCCAGAAGGAATTATTCATGGCACTTGGATGGTTGGTTGGAACTCTAAATACACTGGCTAAGCCAGAGCAGACGGTGGTAGAAGTGAATCAGCACTGAAGAGACAGCACAATTTCACTGCTGAAGTGCACTAAGTACTATTAGCAGACTGGAAGTAAACTGTGGTAGGGAGTTATTATTGGTTTTTATCTTTTTGTTTTCTAGAGGTTTATCTGTCTGGAACTGATTTAGCTTCCTGAGAGAGAAAGTAGAGTAAAGTACCTGCAAAAGGACTGCAGTAGTCTGGAGAATCTGCATCCAAGTGAGAAACTTGTCTCCCCAGAGACCTATAAAATGCATATATCTAAGTCACAGGTTCGACTTGCCCTGTTGAAGTTTCAGACTAAACATTATATCTGTATTATCTCTGTATGTGGGCAATCAGGGCAACATATGGTCTGTGAAAGATGAACACTCATCCAAAAAATATTGCCAATGCATTTATCTGTAGTCCTGTTACTGCTGCTAGCATAAATATTAGAAAATGTCTAAGAGCAGAGTAGCAGAGGTATGATCCAAAAGGACACATTTTTAACCACTGTTGGACACTGAAGACCACAGTTCTATTTGGTCATCCTGAATGCTTGTGGTTGCCTAGCATGTCCTTCCAGACAAAGATATTCCTGATAAAACAGGTGGTTGGTCATAAACGCACGCCAGTGGTAAGGTCTAACACAGAATGAAACAGCTAAGTACACTTCTGAAACACGTAGAGAGACACAAGGACACTTATAAATGAGCAGCTATTTCCTTAAAAAACAGTTTTAAAGGATCAACTTTTAAGTCAGCTATTTTTGAAAGCAAATTGGCTTACTTTTTTTTGCTACACTACTTATATTTGACTTAGATGGAAGCATATTAATTGTGTGTGATATGCTTGGAATGTGTGGAAAATAAAATTTTTTCCATATGAGTCAGCACAGGAAATGAACTGCAAATGAATGCAACATAGATTAGTCTACAGATAGAGATTTTTTTTTTTAATACACTAGAGTAGAGTACTGACATCATGATTTCATATAGAGCAAAGTACCACAGAGATGACTGATGACACACCAGAGACTGAAGAATAGCAAGCAAGAACTTCCTTCTGATCAGCATAGTTTAAGCTTCTCATCTGATGCAACATTAATTTAACAGTTTCTCTCTTTGTTGATGCCAGACAGCTTTGTCTCCCTTTATTGGACATTGCCAAAGCTTACCACATTCTTGCTGAACACAGAAAACTGTAGATAACGCCAAGCCAAAACACCTCTGAATTTGCTTCATTTTCTTCTCAGTGATAGAAAATTAACAAACCAGCATCTTCTAAATAATGACCTAGTGATACGCTACTTGGGATACTTGGATTTTCAAAATTTTCCCTTGATGGAGTTAAATATTATAATCATAATAAAAACAGTAATAGCAAAAAAAATTAGGAGCAAGAACAGCAAATCAAACAGTTTCTAAGAGCAGTGCTGTGTGAAGATGTTCATGAACGGACATAACAGGAAAACATGTAACCTACTACAGAGCTGAATCCTCAGTCCTAACCCTACCACTAGTGCTCACAGTGGCAGAAGTAGGGTAATACAGAGTGGTATAAGAGTGAGTGACAGAAGAGAGTACTTTCCAACATATTATTGATTTGCTCTGAAACTATGTGAAGTATTACTATTGACTTGAGTATTAGAACTGGAAATTGTATCATGCTATCATCTAACAGTGCTGGAAGGCCCCATTAACAAATGGATGATCCATACACTTCATAGTGCTGCTTTGGATCTGAAATTATCATGTATATTTTATTAGGCAGAAAATTACTGCCTCTATGTCAAATTTTTCTTTTCTTTACAGAGCTGGAACTTGAGCTGCACTCTAGTACAGTGGGAACACAGTTAGTCCTGTCTTTAATGTAAGGTAAAAAGCACAATATTAATTAATATTGCTTTTTGTTTTCTTGAGAATGAAACAGTAGACAAGGGTTTATGGGCAAATCTGCATTATAATCATCCTAGTAAACATCTTCCTTTGAGTGCTGAAACCTAATAGATGCATTTGACCTTTATCTATCTTATGACTGTACTTCAGTCAAATGAACAAACAGGAACACATGCGGCATCCCAATGGCAAAATTTGGCACCTGGTGCCTAACAACCAAGGAGAGATACTGCATACATTTTTTGTAGGAAGATAATGTTTCACTCCTTTGTTTAAATTTTACTGCCACTGAGAAGAGCAGCACAGGGATCCTGCTGCCTCTGTTTCAAGTGTCTTGTTCATGCTGAAGCTGCAGACAGGCTCTGCCATCCCAGTGAGTCTGAAGTGTGTGCTGCATGCTCATGCCATGCACAGTTCATCATGCTGCCCCGCACCAAACAAAGCTGCTCAGTTTGTGAATTGGAGAACCATTTAAGGTGAACCTGGAATCATTCTTGGTGGCAAAACTGAAACCATCTAAAGTCAAGCTGGGATTTTCCTGGACTCTTTCCCCCAGCCTTCAAAACATGTATCTAGCCTTAGCCTTTACTCTCATCAATAAGGAATTTAAAGCCAGAGACACATTACTCTCAAATGTCACTGCCCTTGAAAAATGCGAATAGAGGGAACAAACAGACTCTGTGTTGCAAGCGTAAATGCAAGGTTCCTCCAAAGAAATGACTTTTTTTTACCATCTGCCTGTGGGAGAAGGCTTGACATTATTTCCTGAGAAGTTGCCTGTTTTGCTTCACCAACCCCATGATCAACAGTTGCACAACTTATGTGGATTAATGGAGCTACAAACAGCAGCACCCAAATCTCCCATGCTGCTTAAAATACAATACAGAGAAACCAGGCACGACTGTGGTAAGGATAAAAGAACATTATGGAAATAGAGTAGGCTTTTGTCTATGAGAATAAGGGCATCCTGACTCCAATGCATTATAAGGTAAAATTCTTAACATCTTTTCTTCTCTGCTGTACCTTCAAGAAAAGATATGCTACAGGAGGTCAGAGAAATTTACCTGACTCAGCCTGCCACTAGACAAAGTAGGTCACATTAGCTTCTTCAGCAATCACGAAAGGCTTTGCTCTCTAATTAAGAGGATAAGAGAGGGAACAGCAAAAAGAAGCCCTCAAAGGATACAAAAGAAAAGAAAAAAAATCAGAAGGCTGGTAGGGTTAAAGCTGATGTTTTGAAGCTTGATAGATGTGCTTCAGGACTTTTCAACCCCAGGCAGGACATAGAGAACCTAGCAAGGAAGAACGGCAGAAATGTTTATGAGCTGGAGTTGCTCTCTGCAAAGTTTGCTGCCAGTAATAATCTGTCTTGTACAGCAGTGTTTTGGAACAGTTTTGCTGAGTTGCACAGATTTGTGATCATATTAATCTCCATACAATTTTCATGAGAAGTTGCCAGAAATGAAAAGCACTTGTAGTTGCAGTATATGTTTGTGAAACCGAGGTATGATAGAACATCCATCCACATTAGAGAAGGAGACAAGTTCTGGGCCTGCTTCCATACAAGAAGCTATTTTGTCTGCCTATCTTCCAGACATCCTTTCAGTCTCTGGAATGTGCAGTTCCCCGGTATTGATGCTTTTCTCATTTTCCCTTTGACTTGTTCTACCGCTTAAAACGGAAGAAACAAATGTCTGGAATCAAAACTCCTGTTTCCCTGACTTCAGTATAACTGTGGGGTGGATGAAATCAAGACTCGTGTTTAATTATTTAATTTACAGAAGCAGGATTATATTGCATTGGATTTACTGAATAGCAGCTCCTGTAGCTTCCCGTAGTGGTGACCTCACATGTTGTACACTTTCAGCTACCTGCCAGCAATTCTTTCCTGACTACCTATATAGCACCACAGATAATCTGCTGTGTGAAGGGTGTTTTTTTTTTTCAGATCTGCTCAGTATTAAAAATTACTTTATGAGCAGAGCTCACCATGGAATTGCTCTTTGGATGCTAGAGAGAATAATAAATGATTAGTTTCATCCTCTATTTCTGTCAGTCAATTACTCCATGGCAGTAACTTATATAGGCATGGACAGTTCCAGAGATGAAGAAGGGAGTTCCTTCAAAGGTTTTTGGAGTGCCAGGGAATAGCTAGGAGAGAGACACCTAAATCAACAATCCCAAGAAACCGTGCAGTGTGAATTCAGTTGTTATTTGTTCAGTTGACCTACTCTGACAAAGCACGAGATCTAAACAGCCAACATGCACACACAAGTGGCTCAGAGCCTACCACCTAGCAGATGATACTTCTTGCTAAGGTGTCAACTGGGGTAGATGGGCATCATCACATATTTAATGGGAAACAACAGCACTAAAGGGTTGGTGCAGTCATAAAGAACAAGAGAGTTAGAATTACTGCTGTATAAAAGAGAAAGAATAGCAGACACAAATTTGCAAGATGGATTTCGGTGTTTCTAGCATAATATATAACAAGGTGTGCACTTAGTGCTCAATATAACCTGAATGAGCACAGAATTTAACCCTGGCAGAAACCCTCACTTGTTATTTATGACAACTATATGTATCACCAAGGAAAGAGAACCACGAGCGAATACAGATTTTTGTATTAGTTTACAGCAGATGTGACTTAAATGCAGACACTTGCACAAGAACTCTCAATTGGATGTCTGGGTTCACGTAAGTTATGGAAAGTCATCTTGCACATTCTAACAAGGATGCCCACAAAGAGTTTGAAAAGTGTTTCTTACCAACAATCATGTGGTTGCAGACGTCACAGAAGGTGGGCTTTTTGAAGATGTGCTCCTGGAAGATGTGAGCCTTGTTGTTTTCTGGCAACTGTTGGGTTCTGGTGGGTGAGGATGCCTGGCTCTCTGAGCTGGGAAGCTGCCCTGTGCTCGTGCTCACCTCTGGCATCAAGTCCACTTGCAGCTTCACATCACTGTTAGTCCTCTGGAAGAAATTGTCTGCACTTTTACTCCTTAAGCTCTTGGTCTTGAAAGAGAGTGATCGTTTCAGTTTCTGTAACTGCAACAAAGAAGCCAATTACAATTAGTACCTCTTTCTCTTCAACAGCAAGTGAAGCTCTTGGTTTTGTCATCTGCAGCTGCTGCTAAGAGAGCAGCAGACAACCTCCTGTCCCCTGGGCACCTAGGAGACACTGGCAAACCTGGAGTCACCTGAGTAATAAAACTGACTCTAGAATTTAACTATCAATTTCAAAACAAACAAACAAAAAAACACAGATCCCTACTCAAAAATAAACCACTCTGCATATATTTTCTGATGTGGTAATAAACTTTATAGCCCTAAGGAATGCTATTTATCTTTTCTTTCATGTATGACAACCAAGAGATATTGCAGAGAGCTGCACACATACTCCCTTGGAGAATATATCCTTTGCAATCAAGCATGAGAAAAGTTAGAGCATTGCATGGCCTTCAGCAGCCTGTAAAGCCATTTCAGGAACAGATGTTAAATGGCATTACAAGAAAAGTGAATTCAGAAAATAAAATTGATATAATTAAATGTCTTGGATTTGGCAGAAACAAAGATAATACGCAGTTTTGACTGAGAAATACTCACTTGTTTTAGAAAGGAAAAAAAATAGTTAACTGCATAGTTAACTAGTTAACTGGTAGTTAATGCATTAATTAATACTAATTAACAGGCATTCATATAATTTCTTATAAATTGCATTGTGCGTTCATTGTCAGAATATTAAGCATCACAATGAGGCATAATTAACTCAAATTTATACTACGTTTCTTTATCCATAAAGTGTCTTGTACCTTATCAGAGCTTGTCTCATCCTTCCCCCCAAAAGAGTTTTATCTAAGGCTGAGAAGGTCATGAGGTGATCCACAGAAGGTATCAGCATATCAACCACATCAATTTACATTTTTGTCAACTCCAGTAACCCATGAGTACAGTCTGGGTAAAAGGAAAACTTCCTGGGAAAACCAGCTTTGCATCCACTTTGTGTTTGCCGTCTCTGAAGTATAATACTTCCATCCCACCTTTTTCCTCAGCATTAAACCAACCACCACAGAATCTTTACAATCACTGCTGCAATTTTCTGGGCAAAGGTGATGTAACATCTGATATTTTCCATTCCTTGTTGGCTGGCTGTGGCAAACCAGCGGGAATGGTTTATATTAGAAGCTGTTTATGTTAGAAACAGCGATGATTGGGAATCATAATTCACACTGATATAAAGGGAAGAGTTCACGTGCTTTCCCAAAAAAAGCATGGGATTGTCACACTGACATAGTGGCCCCCAGGGTACTTGCTCTTCCCAGTTTCTCTTTCTGATCCATCCATTTTCTTTACAACGCAGCCAAAAGCACACTGTGGGACAAGAGCCTGCAGGCATCCTGAGGGGAAGCCACTCTTACCACTTCTACACGTAGGCAACTTGCCCTTGAAGAAGGGAGATACTCCAGCTCTCGTCCCACCCCGCTCAACACTGAACTCACCACCTCTGGTGATGTTTGTGTTTGCTACATGGAAAGTTTCCCAACGTCCTGCTGGAGAAACCTTCTGCTCCCTGAGTTGTTTCTCCACAATGAATCAGGGAGCCAGGGAGCTCAGAGCTAGGGGCCTGTCCCACATCTCTCTGGGCACAACAGGCAGAGTCCTGGATCCAAAGGAAAGAAATTCCCACCAGTTTGCCAGAAATTCTCAGCAGGGAGATGCCTAAAGAAAAGTAAGCAAGCAAATAAATGTCAACTTTGAGGCAAGAGTAACTTCTGTTTTCTGAACTTCATTCAGCTGACGGGTAAGTAGAGGACTTGCTGAGCCTGAAAACCACCGTATAACAGCAACAACAAAATGTGAAATTATTTCTCTCCTGCTTAGATGTTAAGCCACTGGCACCCAAAATCAGCAGTTACTAAACGCTGATACTACTTCATCTTCCCAGTGACAGACAGAAACTTGCCCCCTTGCTACCAAAGTGCTTCCCACCAAAGTCAGACCTAATCAGTGCAGCAAAACACAGAATTGCACCACCACAAGGTGACTGAAATGGCATTCATTATTGATTTGCCATCCGTTTCTATAGTGTCACACGAAGTTAACTAAATTTCAAAATACTGCTTCTGCCACAGAAAGAAGACTAAGCTCTGCAATACAGTATTTGTTTTATTATGAATCAACTGTCTTTTAAGCTCAGCAGTGCATGTTTCAAAGAGTTCCCCTTTTACTACCTTCATTTCATTCTCCTGTGCACAGTCATTTGCCAATCTAGAGATTTTCCAGCACCCTTTTTTGTCCTGGGCAGAAAAGTCAGTAGATTTCCAAAGAGGGGTAGTACAGCATTCAGGCCATACATATCCAAACCTAGGCATACTCACTCAGGTAAGTGTGCAGTTGAGCATACTCCACACATCTATAGCTACAACGTTCAGAACAGAACACAGATATTCAGGAACAAATCTACTGAATTATATCTATAGACTTGGCAGGCATCTCTTCATGAGGTAATAATCCTGAGCACTACCCTGCATTAAAATCATTTTCAAGATGAGGTGGGCATCCTTGCTGTTACTCAAATGCAGAACTCTCATTTTGAAGTCTGCTATGGCCAGACCCATTCTTTAACTGGAAGATTTTAAAAGCAAATGCTGGCTTATAACTGGCCTGGTTTTGATCCGCCATAAACTGATTTAATGTACTTGCAATGCTACTCCTAAAGGAGAAGCAGTGGAATTCAACTGGAATCAGCTCTGAAGTATGCAAATTTTAGTATTATTAATTTCCTTCAGCAGAGTTAATTTAGTCCAAAGTTAAGTCATAGACAGAAACACTACTGAACACTGGAAAAAGGTGAGACTGTGATTGCTCAGTATTTGACACTACTTCAACACCTTCATGTAATATCACGAACAAAATCATGGACTAAACAAAAACCTAAACCACTAAAAGGCAATAAGAAACATAGTGGAGTTAATTCTCCTAGGCCTTTCACGTTTTCTGCTCTGCAAGGAAGGTTACAAATTAGCTTTTGTTCAAATAAATAAGTAAGTAAGATCACATTACAGTTCCTATAAGCACAAGAGCTTTCCTAGAATTATGATAGGATCACCAGACTTCACAATACCAATCCTACACAAACATGAACTTTCGCTATCAAATTCAAGATGTTCTGGTGGGTTGGAAGTAGATGGGGAAAAAAGTTTGTCTCTGGTTAAAAGCTTTTTATCGGTCACACAACAAATATATTAAACCTGAGGACAAGGAAGAGATAAGTGAAATAGCTAAACCCTGGACTTTATTAAACTTTTTAAAGCACTATCCAGCACAATCTTCATCTTCTTCAGAGTTATTGAATGCTTACGCCTCAAGGAATCAGGTAGCCCTGATGAACCACAGCTTATCAACACCTCCTCTGCTTCTGATTTCCCTTTACTACACAGCTCCTCAGCTGCTATAACCAGAAAGCACCAGGCAGCAAAAGGAGAGCTATTGAAATTCATCCCTAGAGTTAACGGCTGCCACTGATATCGATGTGAATGGGAGTTGCACCTGCCCTTGCTAAGACTTTATTTTACATGGAAGGCACACAACTCTTCTACAATTTCGATTTAAGAGCTGAGGTGAAGATGGGATGATATCAATGATTTGAACTGCTTTATAATCACTAACTTCGCAATTAGAAAAGATAAACATGTAATTTCAAATTGTTCACTCTGCAAAAAATAATTTGTTTGGGCTCCTAACCGCTCTCCTGATCTCTAGAAGCTTTTTTTCCCAAGCCTCTCTGGCTCTGTCTACAGCTGCAGACAAGGTAGCTCAGTAGGAGCAGATCTGCAGAATGAAATGGGGGGTGTTGAAATGCACACAGTATGCAAACATTTCATGGCACAGAGTACTCTGAACAAGAGCAGCCCATTAGCCCTTATGTGCATTAAGTGCACCCCTGGAGCGCATGCAAAACCCCAAGAGATGCAAGCTGTGCTCAGTGAGGCAAATGAGAGGTTTGCTTTGAAACTGCACTCACAAACCACATTAAAATGCTAAGGTGGGTTTCCTCTCAGTCGTCACCAGTTCTCTAGAAAAACTTTTCCATCATACCTTCTTACCATTCAAAGCTCAGAGAAAGCCCCACTCCCTCCACATGAATGCTTCACTCCTCTTTCAGAAGCTCTCTCCTTACTGAGCTGAAGGTGAATGGTAGTTAACTGGAGGACGAGCAGTTTGATTATATTGCGTTTGCTTGGACCATCAGCTTTGTCATTCAGAGCAACCCTGTTGGGAGTTATTTACTTCCCAACAGGCTTAATCTTGCTCCCTGTTCAGCCACTCCTAGCCATCTCTGGCACCATTAGAGGCTCCTGGATGGCATAGGGCCAAAAAGAAGGTTGTTTTCATAAATCTCCACACTTAACTTTATTTTCCACAAGAGAAGAGAAAATGAACCAAGCTTATCAACTGTCCTTTACTGACAGACCACATGACAAAACCCTGATTTTCAGATGCCAGCTGTGCTATTTTGCCAGTAAAAACAACAAAAAAAGTGATTGCTTGCTCTTTTCTCTCCCTTTCTTCACACTAGTGTTAGCAACATCATTAGATGGGTTACAAGTAACACGAGGCATTAATGGCATTGTGATGAAACCTTAAGACAATTTGATTGCTGCAATTCTTATAAAATGTACCTGATTTGTTTAGCTATGGAGACTATAAGTGCTGCCAGTGGTTTCCCCTCACTGCTGTAAGATAAACAAACACCTTCAATAAGGAATTGTTCTTCTTTCTCTCAGATTCTTAAAACAACTTTCCAAATTACTTGACTCTCAAGTTATTATAAATGAAGGCCTTCAACATGCAGATTTGTCTTATAGATTAACTAGAGATCATGTCAGGTACACTACCAAAAGGGACTCAAACCAGAAGTCTTTCAAAAAAGGGAAAGAACAGCAGTGTTGACAAATGAAATCTATTCTACCAAGCACAGTCCATTTTCTGGACCAAAGAACATTCAGTTTGTACCAGCAACCCCCTGAACATACTTCAGATGTTAAATGGATTTGTTGAAGGACTAGATTCATATGTTAGCAGAGTGTCAGCTAGCCTGGAGGTATTGCTGGGCTTCAGCACACTGCATTGATTAGAGCAAACTAGGAACCTCCTCCAACAGAAATGCTGCTTTTGTGGGAATGGAGGCTCTCTAATCTCTTCTTGAAATTGAGGGATGCAAAAGGAAGTGATTTTTGGGCACAGATGAGAGTGGGATTGTTGTGTTCTTCTTTAGTTTTGATTAAAAATTGCACTGCCTTGGCATTTTAATGAGCAAAATGAGATTATGACATGTCCAAACCCAGTATGCAGTTTTATAAATATGTTTGTCTGTTGATGAGAGAAATACCATGTCTTATAGAATTAACAAGATAAAAGGATATTTCAAACACTTAAGAGGTTGGTATTGTTTTTTGGCAAAGTATCTGCGATAAAATTTGTAAGCAAAGCTGATCCCTTCTCTATCTTCTCCTTTCTAAATAATAAATAGTACAAATGCACTGCTAGTACAAATTGAATTAGCTAAACTGACTTAAATCGCTGCCAATTTATAGCCTGAGAATCTAGCTCTATCATGTATTTGTGGCTGCCCTAGACAGCTTTCTTAGAAGCTTTTAATCCTTTTAATCCACTACAGACAAAGAGAGAATGCTTATCACTGCACAGTCTGCTACATATTTGTGTGTTGTTTTTGTTTTTTTTTCCCAAAGAGATGCAAAAAGTACGTTTGTTACTGCTGTAAAAAAAATAATAATCTGTCTACTAGAATACTGTATTGGACTACTCAAAGGGAAAAGTTTTTCTGTAATACCTAATAATAATAATACTAATTTATTGGGTACCTCCAACCACTCTGGTTGGCTACTGTTGCTCTGACCATCATTCTTACATTACCCTTCCTTAACTTCGCCATTTTTGAAACCCACCCAGCGATCCTCAAACCAATTTAGGATATAAACCTTTCCATGCAAGACTCTTACTGTGATTTTGTTTGACATACAGAGTCCTAACTACAATGAGATGCTCTGATTGGCACATCAGAGCGTAACAGCAAAAATTCCTGAAAGAGCCTCAGGGATTTTTTTTCAAAGCACGCAATACGAAGAGATGCTCAGTTGTCACTGTTCCCACAAATGTCACTGTGAATCACACGTTCTCAGCCCTCTACTGATGTACTACATCCTTGGCAGCTGTGTGTTTGCATATCTAATTGGCAGACTTCTAAATAATCAAGAGGTACAGTCTGCACCTGTAGCCAAACACTGTTTGCTTAGCAGATTTGTCCCTTCTACACAACTCTCTGGTCTTTTTAAACCATCCTGAAAACTTAAAGTAGATCTCAATAATTCCTTCTGCTATCGGGCCAAAAACTTACAGTTTGAGGTTCATTTCCTAACATTGCAAAGAACCAGAACTAGCAAATATGTGAAACAAATGTTAAATAAAATGCCTGACAATATGAAATGGTTTGCCTTTTGCTCCAAATTCCTTGACATAGCCTTGAAATTCAGCATAAAGTGTGACAGGACAAAGTACTGCCTTCCAAGGAGTGGCAGATTTAAGGAAACACAATCTATAAACTACAATAGTAATTTCCATCAAATTTCAAGTGAATTCTTTTTTTTTTTTTTTTTTTTTGTGTGTGTTCATTTATATTTAGAGTAGTCTACTTAATCTTAAGGCATACAAAGAGTAAACTCTATGTACAATATTCTGCAATACCCTGAGCTCGTATTAACTTCACTGCCAAATATATTTTCATACTAGCTTCAAAAGACTCACTGTCCTTTAAACATTTTAAAACAGCTTGTAAAAAGGAGGCAACATATGCAAAATAAATATAACAACATTTCTACGCATGTGAAAACCAGAAAATTAATTTTTTAATCAAACACCAAGCAATTTTTTCTCCCCGAGAACAGCAACATTAAACACATTTATTTATTTAGCTAAAACTCTCAAAAGTTCTCTTTAATTTTTTTTTCTGTTGAGTTTTCAAGCAGCATTATTCTGACGTACTCATTTTTTCTTTTAATTTAGCTACACTAGAATCAGTAATCTAGAAAGAAAAGATTGTATATTATACTTCTGTTTCTGAGAGATTTTGAATCCATTAGTATTGTTTCAAGTATCACAACAAGTCAAGTTTGGGAAAAATGGTTGTGAAAGAGTGGATGTTCTATCAATGTGTATGCGTCACTCAGTCATGGTTTGTATTAAGCCTGCCTCTAGCAGAGAGGAAGACCAGTGAATCTTTCTCAAATCTGCAGCATTTAAAGCTATCGGTTTACAAGAACATCTTTCAGAGAATCTTATCATCCAAATCATGAAAATCAGGTTAAGAGCCCCAAAGACAGGTATGTTGAGTTCACTGTGGTTAGCTCAGTGATCATCAGTTCTTCTTCCTCTAAGAACTCATGCACAGATCAAAACATGTTACAGATCAAACTAAGCAACACTTCATCCATTCCCAAAACATGCTGATTACTGTTTTGTTGAGATTGGAAAATGCTTTGTCCCTTCTCTTGCCTCACCTAGCAAAGAGGAGAGACTTCTCTCCGAAGAGGAAAGCATTAACTATAAATTCTGTATTTAATCACAGGAATATATTCTCCCTTCCACCAAACAGCTGTTCCAACATGGGCGGCATCAGTTGTGGAAGGTCTCGTATAATTCAGGTTATGAGATGTGGCTGGTAGAATGATTGGCTACAAACTTCTCTGTGGCTCCTCTCTTCACGGCCAGGCAATTTAATCTCCAGTCTTTCCTCCTGGGGCTAGCAGACAAGCTCACAATGCAAGCAAAGAGATGATGAAGAACAGTCCTTTCATTTATTTTAAATCCCCTTCTAACTTACACTTTCAAAACGGATGTGTTTACTACATTTTGGTTTGTACCCTGGGTTTCACTTCAGGTATCTGATTGCTATGCAGCTGGTCATCTCCATACTTTGTCTCCATTAGGATGAAGTGCACATGTGGTTATCTCCTAACTTTTGACATAAGAGGAAGTTAGACTGTTGTCTCTGAGGTCCCGTCCAGAAATCCTGCATTTTGCTGCTATATTTGGATATCTCTTTTCCATTTCACCTTGTAAATGGAACAGTGGTTTCCCTTTGGTAACTCCTGACATACTCTTGTGATAATCTTTGCAGCAGTGGAAATGGCACAATGAATTTTGGAGATTAAAAGGCTGGATTTCAGAGTAATGTAAATCCAGGCAGCCCTGCTGAGGTGAATGAAGCTACACTGCACGCACCTGCTGAGAGTCTGCAATAATAATAATAAGGCCTGAGTTTTGCTTCTTTTTCTTCTCACAAACAGTCTGCGATGAACATGATTGTGAATGTAGGATTCATCATCTATGACTGTGCTTCATATCTGTTCACCTATGAAGCATGCATCATTATTTTCCACTATTGTTCTTTTGAGAAATTAAAGCTCAGTGTGACCCATTTAGATCTTCTTAAAAAAGACAACTTTTGCTAAGAAGTGCTGATCTACCTATGGTAATAATTTCCACTAATTCATTTTGCTCATTTGCTTGTCTTCTTCTTTTTTTTTTTTTTTTTTCCTTTTCTTTTTTTAAACAAAGCTGTTCAGCTGTTCAGCAAAAACGGTTTGTACTTTAAATGGTAGTATGGCTCTTGAAACAAACATGGAAATACATCTGGCAGGGAGGCTGACAGTAACCGAGGGGGCAAATTAACATCAGAACCAGATCCCACATACCATAAAATCACATTTGTATTGTCCACAGAAAGGAGGATGAGATCAACTGGGAGCTGTGATAGTTAATATTTTAGTGTTTCCAGTCCCCTTTCTGGGGTTCCAAAATTAGGCTGTTAAAATTGCTTCACGCTGAAAGCATATAAGTGCTCAGCTCTACAACAAAGTTGTTGTCACTGCGCCAAATCCTAAGGTCTTTGCTCACTCCTAACTCCTGCTGACTTCAGTGAGCACGGTTCCCAAGCAGAGGTTGGGGATCTGGCTGAACTATTATTTTGCTTGTTTTGAAATGAAACTTTTTTTTTTACTGTTTTACTTTGTGCATAAAGAGCAAAGGATTACTGCACACAGCATGAATAGCCAGTTGAATATATGTGGCATCATGTTATCTACAGACTTAATTCATCCTTCCTATTTTTGAAAACTTATTGGTCAATCTCTTCTCCACAACCAAATACAGACAGTCCCATGCCACTTGCTTTTGTTTCTCCTATACATTTGTTTCAAATGTGTACTTAGTATGACTTTATTCTGTCCAGAGTTCTTTCTTAACTATTGTGCTTCAGGTCTAACATGACTCTAGCTCATCTTCTGATCACAGAAACAACAGAACCATAATGCCAGGATTCAGTTGCCATATGGCCTATTAGCTTACAAAAAGCCACCCAACACACATAAACAAAGCTATTTTGGCTTATTTGATCCCATAGGCTTTTGCACCTCCTTCTTTGCTGTCAGTCCACAGATTCACATCTGAATTATACAACTTGTTCCTGTTTTTCCATTTCATACTCTTCTCAGTGGGAAGACTATGCCTTACAGAATATTAGCAGTGTTTGTTGGCTCATTTTCAGGTTTGTTTTTTTTTTTTTTTTTTTTTTTTTTTTTTTTCACAGCCTCCTTCCCCTCCAAGTGTTTATTTTTACAACCTGGTAGCAAATTTTCTGCCTCCTGTCTTCTTTTTATCCCTCCCAAAGCCTGACACTCTCTCATCCTTCAAATGCTTGCTTCCTGCTCTGGAGACCATGATGCATGGTTACACTGGCAATGTCTGTTCTGAAGCCCAGCAGGACCCCTGCTGTCCTGATGTGCAGACACATCACTGCCCTGGAACCACTTGACCTGTAGCCCTGGATGTGAGGAAGAGCCAACAGGGCAGGTCAAGCAAAGCCAGTTAATGCTACTGGGTTTCTTGTTGCTCCACCCAGGGCCCAAATGTGCTTCTTTCATCTTGTTTTTCCAGCTCTAGAGTTCTACAGTAGATACATGGCAAATATCGTAATTTATAAATCAAAATCTTTTCCCACCTTGGTAATATCTTCCTTGCTTCCTATACATCTAATTATGTTACTATCAACCATAGCAGAGATTTGTTTACTTCCAGATCCGGTCCTGATCTGGCAGTTTACAGCTATAGGTCTTCTCATAATGCAACTTGGGTCATGTATTTACAACTTTCCAAAACATCTACTGCAGTCATTTTCTAATTTTCAAACAGTACTTACAAATCATTTGAAGGAAAATTACTCCTGTATTACTCAGTTTTCAAGGAATCTGTTAGCAGTACAGAAAGTTTCCATCTAAATCTGTCCTTTGTCTTACTGTCATTTCAAGTAAGTGATGCTCAGCAAAACCACATTCAGTGTCCTACATAAAAAATAAACCAAATCTCCTCATGAAGAATTTAATTTGATGATAATGATGTTGGTGTATATATGGAATTACAGTTACTTGGTACTTTATGGAGGTAAAATAGGTAATATAGTAAATATATATATATGGAGATGTTAATTGACAAGTTATGTATGAGATTTATTGTAAATCTTTTACTCCTTTTACCTCAGGCTAATCTGTTTTGGTTTTTTGTTGTTGTTGTTTTGTACTTTTTCTAAATCTCCAAGCTGCTGAACATCTTTAGCCAGCTATTGTTTCAAGATCAACCCTGCAAAACAAAAACATTTTATTTTTATCCCCACCAGCTGCAAAACTTTCCTCCGCAAATTACCTCTATCAAAGTTTCAAGACACAAATGACTGACTCCACTGTGTTTTTACACTGAGATATCTAGCTTAAAAAAAGAAAAAAATTTATATACAGAAAAGAGAGAAAAGAGCTTGGTATTGATGTAAGACACCAACAGATTTACAAAAATTGTTTATATGATAGGAAAGTGAGGGATTTCAAATGAGTAAAACACTGTGTTTTCTGACAGAAATAATGGCAGTGACTTCAGTGGGGTTGCGTGAAGGATTCAGGCAGGCAAGAGAGCAGTGGGGAAGAAGAGGAAAGGAAAGCCAAGTGAGGACAGAGTGTAATCTGAAAAACATGAGTATGAATCCTGTGTAAGAGTGGTTATTTCCATGAAATATATCACTTTGGTTAGTCTACTGTCAGAGTAGCTACAATTCTTGGTTATCAGCAGAGTGGCACTGAGTCATAAGGAGTGTGGCACATTATATCAAATATCAGAGCCTGAAGAGTAACCCACCACTGCTGAATTGAAGAGCAAGCATGCTGATAACTTCTAAGATTTATACATGTTCTTTTCTCATCAACTGATTTTTTTATATACAGCAGTGACTCTGAGTACGACTGCGCTAGAGGGATGATAACTCATGGAATGGAGATCTTTTTCTGGAACTGAGCAGGTGGTGGTAAAGGCCAAATGGTGTTACCTCACTTGCTACCTCAGGAATATTGTATTTATTGCAATGTGTTCCCTACGGAGTCAGAAAAATCAGGCTGGTTTTTTCATCTTGTTTAAAAAGGATCTGACTTTTTTTTTCCTCTGGCCGGAGAGGCTACTTCTCATGGTCATCATCTCTTCACAGCTGAATTCTCCTCAGAAATTTTAGGTTTGGCTTTCATTTTTTTAAGAATCTTTGTAAGATGGTTTTACTTCATCTACATTCCAGCAGGCTTCAAGTAGGTTTGTTACAGCTGTTACAATTAATTTTAGATTTGATAATCTCCAGGGATTCATTTGTCCGAAGCATTCTTCTTAGATATCAGGTAGGAAAGAAAAAGCGCAGCCAAGGGCAGAATAGGAGTGCAAGGTTGTACGTAGGAACCTATGCTGCCATGGATGCAGGCAACAGAGTTGAGAAGGGATCTCCTGAGTTACATTACTACCCACTTAGATAGGAGACTAAGACAAGGGGAGATTAAGAGGGTTTCATTTCTTCTGCATAAGGAATGTTTTCCGTTACCTCATTGTCTGAGATCTAAATTTATGTATAGTTTCCCGTGTATACAGTTTGTAGAAAGCACAATGTTAAATTGAGAAAGAAATAGGCACCCCCATGCAAAGCACAGATGTTATAATGCCAGACAACACAGGGAAACTAAAATGCAACTTGAAGAACTTATTTGTGAATAAAACAAGCACAGCCTGGATATGGATAAAAAGGAAAGTGCCAACAGTAGGGTTTGCTTCTTTTCAAGAGTACTTACAGCACGAGTGTCAGCATTCACGTGGTAATCCTAAAAGTTCCCTTACCTAACAGAAGAACCACCATCCATTTTCTTAACAGGCATGTTTGAACTTGGCTAACCTTGGACACCTGGAAATTTTGTCTCTTAAGACAAACCCTGCAGTGTGTCAGAGAGCCTTGTCCTGGATTAAAGCATTTGAGTGAGAAAAGGAGGAGAGAGAGAAGCACTGAAAGGCACAGAGTGAACAAGGCAGCAAAAACAGTTAAGCGCTCATCTGGATCTTTTGGATGGCCATGAGAATGAAGTTCATTTGTCATTATGACTAACTACAGGAGATAGATCTAACTGCTGTGCACCTGCCAAAGACTGCTTTGTGCCTATCCTTCATGAAACGGGTACGTGATTGATCTTGTAGCTAGAGTTTAATAGCAGTGCTTCATATCTTGAAGCCTGGACAGGCTCACATTTTTTTTTCTTTTTGTCATAGGTGCATAACTTTCCATTACAGGACTGGCTGCAAAACAGCAATTCCACATAGCAAAGAAATTCTAATTCTGAATGACTTTGTTTCATCCAGACATAAAAAAACAACAAACAAACAAAAAACCCAACAAAACAACAAACAAACAAACAAAAAACAACTGCAGTCTTTCAAAATGTCTTTGAGAAGACTATGGGCAGAAGAGTAAACTTTCAGGGAAGGAAACAATTGGCTAGCTTTTGTCTGTAAGGTTCAAGAACCTTGATTTGACAGACTCGAAGAGGTGTTCACCCTACTTAAATTCAAGCTCTTAACTCAGCAGTAGCTGTGTACTGTAGTAAAAGGAAAGTGATTTCCTCTCAAATAGGCTAATTTAGAACACATTAGATTGGCTTTTGCTTTAAATTACACCTTTGATAAAACTGCTTTAGTCTGTGTCTGTTCCTAAGGTAGGGATACTGAACTACTAACTGCCAAAAGTTGGTCTCTGAGTACAGGTGAGTCTGTATGAATTAACCTATGATTTTTCTCCTCTTTTGACTAGAAATTTCATCATGTAATGAGGGAAAGGTTCCTCAATAAAGTTTACATGCTTAGTGAGTAATTCTCCAAAACCAAAGGTTTTGACCAAAAAGAGAAGAGCATTTGACAAACACTCAATTGAAATGTTCACTACCAGACATGTTTGGCATACCATGACAAGTCACATTATCATAGAATTGTAGAACGGTCTGGGTTGGAACGGACCTTTGAGATCACCTAATTCCAACCTCCCTGTTAGAAGTAGGATTTTCAGTCTCTCAGCTCAGTCTTGAGATATTTTGGTTTTCAGAATCATTACCAGAGCATTTAAACTTGCAGGAGAAACACTGGCAAATCAATAAAAAATATTACACCTACACATGTGATATTTGAGGAGGTGACTTCTATGCTTCATGTCAGGAAGCTGACTTGGACTATAAAATCTGGTTCCTCTCTGCTGTGCATAAGTAATTTTTGTAAAACTCAAATGAAGTTAAACATTGGGGGTAATGGAGATGTGAGTGCACTCTAAAATCATTAACTATATTTGCTATAATAAGCTGTCAGGATGACTTTGCTCTCTCAGCTATGCCTCTGTAATTCTTACTCTGAGAAATTATATATATATGTGTATATATATATATATGTATCCTAAATAATGATTTTAGTGGCTTTGTGAACACCAGTTTGTAGTATTTTGCTCCTTTCTGAATCAAACCTAATCATCAGTTACTATAGGTCAGATGCATTTTGCTTTTCTATTCAGAATACTAGACTGCTCAAATGATCTTAATAAAGCAGTGCATGCATGGCATTTCAATAAGGCTTTTAAATGGCACTCAGAAATGAAGCATATTATGTCTCAAGAAAAGAATAGCATTCAAGCAATCACTGTTACTCACCTAAAGGACCCTTGTCTGCAAATCCATATTGAACTTGCAGCGTTGTGCAGTTGGGAATCACCCTTCTCTCACAATTATTAATTGACTGATGCAACTGTGAATTGCGCAGGACTGAATACAATGTCAAGCATATTCAACTCGTGCATTTACTACTGAAAATTCTGTCCTCTGCCTGACAAATATGGGGGAAAAATATCAAATATGAGATTAATGCAATCTTCTACCCACCGTTGAGCATACAGTAATGGCTCATGTAGGCAACAAGAAAAATACTGGCCATAGAACTAAAGAAACAATAGCTTGGAATCAAGTGGTTATGATTTACTTCAATTTAAATTAAACTAACTGTGAGGGGAAAAATGAACTTCTAAGCAAAGTTTGGGACTTCAAAAGGATAGCCTTTGATGTGTTACATTCTCTTAAAGAAATGTGAAGCCTTCAGCACTCTCAGCTCCCTAAGGATTTATTTTACACCATTTCACACCCTGGAATGTGACACAGAAGGACCCAAGCTATTGTCTGTCTGAACTAGTATGTCCATCAGAAGCAGTATGAAGGTCCTAGCAGTGGTCTAGAAAGCAGCATAGCTATGTAAGCAGGTTGCTGCATTTCTACTAATGAGTGAAGGCTGTCAGCAAGTACTGAGAGCTGATGAGCCCCTGTGGCCATAGGTTATGGAATGGCCTTGACCTTTGTTAGCCATGATGTATCAGGTTAGAGACATGCTTCACTGAAAAAGGAGATCAAATAGAAACTATTAGATATTTGGATGTGCTTGGGTGTGCAAGAGGTGTAAAATTTCTTCAAAGAAAATATGTTAATAATACCTGGAATATGAAACAATAAGGAATAAAAACATCTCATGGATGTGTGTTCCTGGAAAACAGCTTGAAAATAGTTATCAGAAAGGAAAATGGGAAAAATTAAGAGTCCACAAAAAATGGTGAGGAGAATGAAAAGAAATAAAAAAGAAAACTGGTATGCAAATAAAATTTGAACGTTCAAGCTGAGCTGCTGAGGTTTAAGCGTATTAATTGCCAAGAAAAGCTGAGAGAATCCTTGCAAAAGGTATTTAAGGAAACGTCAAAGGATTGATGCAGACTGGGGAATGGAAAAGAAGAAACAGACTATGGAGCAGCAAAGATGGGATAAAATGTGGACTCTGAATTTATCAAATGCTTCATCTCACTTTCTTCCCAGAACAATTATCTTTGGGTAAAATAACAGGAATAATAGGAAAGAGTCTGCAGAAAGGGATGGTGTGACATCAAAGAAGCAGTTCAATATACCTGCTGCGGTGAAAAGAAGAAAAATCTCTATTACAAAATTTAACTTTGCAAGTCTAGGACCAAATTTTCTTAATAAATTTTATCAGGCCAGAAATGATACAGTAAAATAGACGTTTATTTCAAGGGGGGGGGGAAGATCTAACTTCAACAGCACAACTGACAACAACAAAAAACTAGATCGTCCTAGATTAGTTAACTACCTTGGACAAGATGAAAAATTTTCTAGTCAAAGAAAATTAGGTAGGCCAAAGAAGATTCTGTCTGTTTCAATGTGCTATCAAATAGGAACTATTAGCCCAGACATAAAAGAATGGAAGTAGCAGAGAAATTTTAAGATGTGAAGGAAAGTGAGTTCAGTGTATGAGGGTTTCTGCTGAAAGACGTACTAGCTTGAAGGAAGACCATTAGTGGAGTTCTTCAAAGTACAACAACCATTTTAGGGCCAATCTTGCTTCTGTATTTTCATTACTGAATGTGATGCAAAGATCAGGTGTGTCATAAGGCCATTTCCTTATTGAAATGCTGAAGGCATTGTTAAAACCAGAAAGGCTTGTGGCTCGAGGGATGGAGTTACAGAAATACAATGGTGATCAACAATGCAAATGCATGCTTAGGCACTTGAGATCTGATCCAAATCACTCCGGATGAAGATGGACTAATCTATCTTAATTCTTATCTTAATTAAAAAATAATAATAATATCTTAAAATATTAATAGATCTATCCTAATAATTGGAAATCTTTGAATAGAAACAGAATCATGACCACAGATTGACTGAAGAGTGTCTAGAGTACACAAACAGGATGTACTGACAACCTTAAAAAGCATAAGAAGCAGGTTTTCTGGGCAAGTTAATGATGTATTAGTGAATACTTTGCACAAAGTCAGTCAATGTTTTTCAAGAAAGTTTATTAAAAACTGAAACAGTTTCACAGATCTGCCATTAGAATGAGATGAAGAATTGAGAGTTTATATTATATCAGCCTGCCTGGTTAGTCTAGAAAATAAAAGGCTCAGGAGGAATATAGAAGTCTACTCCCAAATAACAGCGACACATACTAAGAATGGTAAAGACCTGTTTGAACTAAAATAGTACTATCAAAAGTACAACGGCACACAAGCTTTTCAGAGATAAAGTTAGGCTGCAATTAGAAGGAAAGAGAGAACAGAGGGCATCCCTTAGCCATTAGAGCATCCAGGTGTTGAAAGAGCCCTTCTAAAGAAGTAGCAAGAAATTTCGAGGATTGCCTTAAGAAAAAGAGTACAGGAAAATAGTATGGAAAGGAAAATGTGGTGGTAGAGAACAACTTTGTTTCGGTGAAAATTTTCACTTTGAGTAAATTCTTCTGTTTTTAATTATTTTTTTTTATTTTTATTTTTACCATGCCAGACTTGATTCAAGTCATCTTTACTTGCTGAAAGATAGTAGACATCTTCTTCACTTTGGCAAAGTAGAAAGTGCAGATAGAAGAGAACAAACTGATCACATTTCTGTTTTGCCTTAGATATCTCAATGCGCCTAAGAAATAATCTGACATATTTATCAAAGCAAAAACAATAGCAGAGTGTTTTAATCGGAAGAGTAAGAAAGAGAGAAAAAACAAAATATATGTTAACAGAAGAACTCCGCTCAAGAAAATATCAATAGAGCGTTACTTCCTTACTATAAGGGAAATCCTCTAGTTCCTTAATCTGCTGCAGAAAGTAGCATCTTAAAAAATACTTAAGCACATTTATTTCCCTTAGTCTTACTTCACAGTAGTACTCTCCATTTTATGCAGAGGCAGATGGGTAAGATTAAGGAGAACCCTTCCACAGGATTTTTTTAAGCTCTGGTATTCCTTTGAAGACTGCAGCAGTAGTATATGTGCTGGGTATTTAGCAGTAGTGTGGAGGGTGAAACACTAACTGTACACCATACTCCCTGCCTCTTTTAAATATTCATTGACAAGCAACCATCCATAGAGCCTCATAAAGAATTAACTCTTTAAATGGGGAAGATCTCTGCATAGCACAGATCCTACATGATTTAAATCCCACACAGTCCTATTAAAATCCAAAGAGTTTCAAGCTGTTTGTGTTGTTCACTATCTAATGATAGTTCACTAATATTAACACCTGGTTTAGAAATCTTATGCAAGCAATATTACTCTACTAGACTAGCAGGCAGGAGAAAGTAAATTCAACTGTCTCAACTGATTTGGGGATAATAGTAAATTACATTAACATCTTGAACCTCAATGCTGAATCATTTTCTCAGTTTACTTTTTTTCAACAACTTCCATCTTATGCATTATATAGCAGGTTAGCTAGTATTTGAACAATTGTTCTACATCTCTTGAACTGACATTTCTGAATTTAAATATAATAGTATGCATTTCCCTGAATACTGGCTAATGAATAGTAGGTGTGTGAAAGTGCCAAGCTGAGAAACTCATTTATTTTGCAAAATAAATATTCCAAATGTCATATTTATGTAGAGGATTAGTTTCTTTCTTTCTTTTTTTTTTTTTTCATTTTCAGCTGTTCAACTTACCTAACTGACCTGAGAGTAAGTATTTTGTTAGGCCAATGAAATTACTGCTGTGAAGCGATTGCACCAAAGATGCTTGACTGCAGTACATCATAATTATACCTGAACTTTTAAAAAAGTAGATGGAAATGGGCAAAGCTGTGAAAGAATATTTGGCCTCCATAGATATTCACTGCTATCTATAAATAAGTAACTTTTACATGAGAGATTGCTTCCACAGACAAGGGTCAAGGCTTAACACTCCTAGAGCACAGGCAAGAATCTGACAAGCATTGTACATACTTTAAACAATGCACTAATAATCTGAAGACCAGTGCTGACCAACCATGCAGGTACTAGCTTAAACATCACAGATTCTCAAGCTCCCTTAAAACTTAAAAATGGGAAAGGCATTTTCTAAGATATAGTTGACTGTCTATGAACATCCCCAGCCATTATTCACAATACATCAATAATGACTTGACTCAAACCTAGACAGAAATCAGCAGATGGTCTCTTTCCTCTTCATATAGATACGCAAGTGAAATATAAAAAGGATAAAGCTAAAGGAGGTATGTACCAATTATGCCAAAACATATAGAAATATTGTCAGATGTGACAATATTTTCTTTAGACTCACACTGCCAAAAATTTTAGGTTTTTTTTTTTTGGTACTAAATTCAAGGTACTTTTATACATAAGAGACTTGAGAAATACCATTTGATTGCTGCCACCACATTTCTGCCTCTGTTCCTAAATTAGTAGTTGTACAAGTGTGTAGTGTGTCTTTAACTGCTACCAACAGGAAGAGATCCTTCCTTAGGATTCACTAGCTAATGAATTCCTCCCTCGTTGAGTTGAAAATATAGAAAATTCTTTCTCAAATTGGCTATTTGCCTTTTTGGAAGTCAGATGTGAAGGACCTAAGCAGGTAGAAGGCATGATTACAAACAGATGCATGTAACAGAATTAGCAACTATATACATTTATACGGTACTCTCATAAAGTTATTCTCCTAATATACCTCAAGTATCCACTTAAGTCATACTCAGATGCAAAGTAAATGTTTTCAAGAGTCAACAGATTATTAAGTGACTAAAATTATGATTTCCAGCATTCTTAACCATTCAAGCTGCAAAGTATTTAGCACAATAGTAGTACATGTAGTGCTACAGGATGACCCAGTTACAGTGTTCACTACCCTTTGGATATCTGAAGTTGTATTAACAAGACATTACAATGGGAGTACTACATGTAAAGTACGTGAGGACACACAGTCCAAAAGACACATTCACAGCATACAGTACTATATCTACTACATTACAAAGTAGTAGAACATTTACATTTACTACTTAGAGTCTGTCAATGGGTTTGCTTGTAGAGACCAAGCAACGTGGTGTAATTGAAAGAGTGTTTGAATTTCCTCATTCTGAGCAGCTCTGCTGAAGTTCTGGAGTGAAGGTGCTCATGATGGGGAAGACATGCACAAGAGGATGGCCTTCCAGCTTTCAGTGTCTGTGTGTGCTCACCAGCAAATATGCTCTTAATCCATAGGAAAATGTGGTGGTAAACTTTAGCATTTATTACAAGCAAGCTGGTTTCCTGTGGCAAGGGTGTGTGCATTCAAGTCATTCTTCCATGTTTTAGGTACTTTTTAACAGCCTAAAGTTCTGCTCTCAAACTCATGCCAGTCAGGAATTGGAGTATCTCCTCTGTGTCATCTTCTGAGTATAGCCTGGAGTGTGCTATATAAAATCCTTTTTCTAGATTTTGTTACTGTAAGGGACTATGTGTCACAGTCTATGATTACCAAAGAATGGAAGCAATCTTTCTTCATTAGCTCTACATTAGTTTTTCAAAATTGTTATTCCACTGAAATGTTTTCAAATGCATTTTGAAGGTTGCTATTATCCATGTTGTTTCCGTTTCTATATTTGGAGTCATAATAGTATTTTACCTCAGAAATAAGCTACTGTGGAGTAATTAGACCTTGCACAAACTGTTCTGCAGTATCTGCAGAAGACATGAACTTGTTAACTTAGTCAACAGAAGGTACGTGAAGAAAGCTAATCCCTCTTTGATTGACAAGACCGCACCCTGGTCAGAGGATACTGTGGGATTAAAGCTAGTGCACAGGCCATTGGCACACACTGACATATGCCTTTGTCAGAGTCTTTGGCTTCTGAAGTACATAAACTCTCTTAATAAAAAAATCATGAAATCGTTGACAATTTTTCCATCTTTCTGTTTACTAGGACAAAAAATCTTATTAACCTCATGATCAGAAGGCTCTTTTGACTCCATTTATTGAAATGACAACGTGGTACATATTCTGATCTTATTTGCAGTTCTAAAACGTGAATACACAGATTACATGTTTACTTAAAATATCTGTATGCAAGTGATGGCATCAGCTGCACAGTCACGGCTTTCGCCTATTGCAGTATATCACTTCCAATGCTCACAAGACTGGAAAAATTGATAATGGTAATGTTTGATTAGAAACTGCTTAGTAGTCTTTTCACTCTCTGTCTAGATGAGTCTAACTCCTGCTGTCATCCTTATGAGTGCGTACATAAGGAGTAAGAAGGATCCCTATCTGCAGCACTTCGCTTTCTCTTGGTTAGGATTCCTGCCTGTCTGCTCATTTTGGGAAACAGTGCTCTGTGACCAAGTGGGAAAATCCCTCATGTGAACAGCACCTTAGCACTGTAACCACTTGCTTGGCTGTGGCTGGAAGCAGAGGGAGCACTCATCCCACCCTGTCCAAACAGTCCAGCACATGTGAGGACCTAGTGCTGGCAGTGCAGCGAAGGCTCCAGTTCCTCCTGGTACCTCACTGTGGGGCTGAGCTCCTCACTGGACCAATACCAGCTCAGTAATTCTAGGGAAGGGCTCCACGTGGGAGGATTAGGGACCTATCAACCGGATCCTTTTAGAATCTGGGGCTGAACCAATAACCCATTTACTTTTTCCCCTGCTCAGCAAGGAGACTGCAGCAGTGTCCCAGTAGTGCTGAATGTGTACAGTGAACAGTGTGAACAGGGAATTATACTGCTGCTGTGATAACTCTTTTCTTTTACAGTGGTTGTTTTACATAGGGGATACCTTAGTTCTCCTTCTTAGACTACAGCATTTTTAAAAAAATCCCAAAGCCTATGTCAGAATTCTACCCACACAGACTCTTGTGACTTGCACCCTGGAAACCTAGTTTTAACTGCAGAATAACACAGAAGCTTTCATACACTATACCAGACAGCCAGTGCCTTTAAACTCAGGCCAACATGGACCTTCCCAGTCAGGAAGCTGTTCTGCTCACATGGTATTTTCTAAAGCTCTGCCCAGCTGAAAGCTCCAAGTGATGAAGACCTCCCTATTTTCATACATTTACCCAGCACACAGCATCACTGTGGAAATCTAAAGAAAGATTTGGCATGTGCTATCATGATATCTGCTATAAGTAAGTAGCAGAGGATCAGGAAAATCACATTATCCAAGAAAGTTGCAGAGAACATTCATTATCTAAGGATACTACATTCCTTCCTCACTAGTCAATCTTCCAAGTCATATACTGGCAGGCAGAAAAACTTTTTCTGTACTAGTCAATTAAAAATTTAGGGGCTGTGCCATCTGAGTTGGATGTTGGTTTTCAGTAAGGTAAACTGAACCACATTTAGTAATCAATAAATAAAAGGCTGGGGAAAAAATCCTTTTCTGGGTAGTGTACATAAGGATTCTTGTGCCAAAGCTATTACTTATATCGCATTTCAACTACTGGTTCATTAAACAGTGAAAGTTCACTGATGGCTCTGCTAGAGTAGGTGAGGCAAGTGGAACATCTAAAGTCTTCCACCAAAATTATCCTCTCTGGACACATGAGAAAATAAATAATTCCAGCCACAAACAAAAACTCTGTAAGTGATCTGATGCTTGATGTGAAAATAGCTAAAATCACCTGTTGGCAATAATCCCCTCTCTGACCCCCATTCTTCCTCCAGGTCCCTAGAGTAATAAGGAAGTAACAAAACAAACCAAATTGCCCAAATCTAAACATCTCAAAGGGGAAGTGCTCCCCAGTTCAGACCCCTGAGACTCCAGGGTGACAGGGCGAATTCAGAAATAGGAATGTCAGAGCAGGCACTGCAATAGGAGGTGGCTCACAGCACTCCACTGCTGATCCTGCCACAGAGCTTCAAATACAATCAGAGCAACATATATTTTTTTTTCCCGTTTTTTCAAAACAAGGGGTGTGTGTGTGTGTGTGTTATCTTTTCAATTAAAAAAAGAAAAAGAAGAAATAAAAGAAATAAAAGAAAAAAATAAGAGATGTAAGTACCTTAGACTCCTGGCTGGTGGTTGATGCTGGAGATGGGGGCTGCTCTGTGCCCTCCACTTCATTCTCTTTCTCCACACTGTCCATGCTGACTTCAGTCATGCTGCTCGGAGGAATCATTCTCCCTCTCAGACACTGCTAGTATCAGGAAAAAGGGCTACAGACCTTTCTTGCTTTTTCTCATTTAATGTCCTCTTTCTTCTCTGCTCTTCTCGAGCAAATGAACTGTGACCACTCAGTTTCAGTACATTTGCAGGACTAGAATTCTCTGGATTTTCTTTTTCTTTTTCTTTTTTTTTTTTTTTTCCTTCTCCTCCTCCTCCTCCCCTTCTTTCCTCCCTCCTCCCTCTCCTCCCCTATGTGGTTCTGCTGCGCGGGGAGCAAGTTATCGACGGCTCCGTAGGGCAGTTGTGTGTCTGCTTCTCCTTTTTCCCCGATCCTTCTCTCCTCCTCGTGAAGCCCGGAGGTGAGGAGCAGAGTCGTGACCATCAGCCCGCAATCAGCTGGGAGTGAGGCAAAGCAGAAAGCCCCAGCCACACGCACACAGGGCACTGGAGGGAGGAGTTGTATTTCTAATGCTGTGAATAGCTTTGGGGAGCATGTGCTGTCATAGTAGTGTAAGAAAGTAATGCGTGCATGCACTCACATGCACAGAGGCATGCAGCGTGCATGAGGTTTGGGAGCGTTTTACCTTTTAATCAGGCTGAGGAAGGCAGAGTTTGAAGGGCAGCTTTATGTTCTTATAGGTCTGGTGATTTCCTGAAGAAGGACTCCATGGGAAAAGCAATGCTCTCCTTACTTTGTCCAAGAGAAGATTATTAAAAATCCTAGCTGCTGATGTCTCTTAAACACCCACCCTGCCTTACACCCCAAAGCAACAGGACAGAGCCAGGGAGGGGCACCTGTGGCTCTGAGTGCTTTTTACCCCTTTCCTAGGTAGGGGACCCCGGCTCTGAGCCGTGCACATGCAGTCGGGGTTTGCCGGAGCTCCCGGCACTGCACAGATCCGTACCTGTAGGTTGTCATAGTAATAACGCTCAGTTGGGCTGCAGTGGGAAAGCTGTCGGCATCCCCAGGCGCCGTCTCTCCCAAGGACGCAGTGCCCAAAGTCACTCTCGTGGCTGCGGTAGCCCTGGCAGAAGGACGGCATGACTTTGCTGGCAGGCTCAGCACTCGCCTCTGGTGTAAATCAGCTGCAGAGTTACCTGTATGCTCTCCTCCCTGCTGTCTTCAGGTCTGCGTGGTGAAAGGTTGAATGGATGTGCTCCCCCAACACATGTATGCTTTGTGAAGTGGGATACACTCCATACGGCTTGGGGAGATGTGTCAGTATTTCAGTGGAAGAAAAGAGAATAAAAGCAACACCAGTGTATTTCCAGTTATCAGCACTTACATCCCATAAAGGAAGAAGAAAAAAAATCTTGCTTTTTCCTGGAGGTACATGTAAAGGTGTTTGGAGGTGATGTGCTGACTTCTGAGCCAGAAAGGAGCTCAAGAGAAGGTACTAGATTCACTTTGGTCCTACCCCTTAGAAACATGCTTGCTACCTGGGGCTGCCCTGTAGGACCTGCTCTGCCCCAAATGATCTGTGGGTGAAAGCAAAGCAGGTTTTAAAGACGCTAGGGGTTGTACAGATGAAAGCCAGAGCAGAAAGTGCCCTGCAGCCTCAATATTCTTTTTACTATGCTGAAATCTGGAAAAAACTGTACTTATCTTTGAATCTCTGGTGAATTTCCAGTAGCAGCAGATAAAGAATAATAAAAAAAAAAAAGCATTTTTTCTTTGAAATAGAGCATATTAGATACTGAAATCTTTAGCAGACGATAAACATGAAATGCTGCAATGCTATTTGTACCACCACTTCAGAGCAAAAGTGTGTCTTAGGAGTCTGCTGGCAGAGTCCATTATTTGGCCTGCAGTTGCTAACACCATTACAGGGATCAAAACAAGAGCATCAGTTGGTGTTGAGGCACTTTCAGTGACATCTGAGATTGAAGCAGGATAACAGAGCTCAGAGGAGCAGATTTGGCAGATAAGTGAGAGAACTGATTTCAAAGGGTTTGATATCTAAAACACAGCCAAATCTTTGGCTGTTCTCTTCAGAGCCAGAACAATTCTCCAGGCACAAAACTCCCTTCTTCCATTCAGTAAGTGAGATTTAGGCTCCTAGCAATGAGGAAGGACTGGGCAAAGTCTCAATCTGGGAGAATTAGGGCAGCTGTGGACAACAGAGGTCTTGACAGCAATAGAAGGCTCCGTCTCTGACAGTGCTAACCTTCCTGATGGTCAAGCCTAGTGCAGCTCATCAGAGCAAAGGCACAAGATCTGCCCACGGAGGGACTGGTCTGCCCAGTAGTGGGATAGGTGAAAATCATGAAGCTATTTTTTGTCCCTCTCTTCAGCAGTGCTGTGAACCAGTCTTTCCTGTTAAGATACTCAAAAGCATCTTCTTATGGTGAATGGTAAGCCAACTCTGAAGTGTGTCTGGAGTGGCTAGTTAATAGTTAATGCTCTAAGCATAGTAGAATCCTCCACACATTTTGTATGAAGTGTTTGTAGCGTCATGACTGTGAAAGTGACTATCATACCACTCTCTACTCCTTTTTTTTCCCCCGTTTGTTTTACCAAATTAGTACTGACACCTGCTGCACTCCCTCTCTTCTCCCAATTACTCACTTGTCATCCATGAGTGATCTGTCAGTTTCTTGACAATTAGCCTGGGAAAGTTGAGTCAAACCTAAAATCTTACCAAAAAAGCAAAAAAGGGAAGGAAGCTGTATTTCTTACATTTTTATTTCCTTCCACAAGAGCTGGGTATTGGAAATCAAATATTCAGTATAACAAAACAGACTGATCAAATTAGATGAGCCGACATCTCCCTCTCTCTCCCACGCTTCACTCTTGAGAAGTTGGACCTGTGATTAGTGTGATCAGTCTCTGAGTGAAGGTACTCATTGGAAATGTGAGCACTGCAGCATGGCACTAAATGAGAGGAAATTGAACAGATTTTCTCGTGAAGAGATGAGTGTAGATTTTTGGAGTGGGGAGAGGAAATTTGGATGAATAAAACATGAGAAAGGATTCTCCACCCCCAGCTGAAGTTGTTGCACTGTGTGAAGGTGCTTACATGCTCCCTGGAGTCGCCACCAAGCATTCTCCTGCTGGGCAGAGCAAGGCTGAAGACGTGGGTGCTATGCCTCACCCTCTCTTTCATGTGTCTACACACACACATGAGGGTGTTGGGGGTGTGATGCAGAGCACATGATGTGGTGCTGGAGCCAGCTGTTCTCCAGTGAGGGAATCCCAGAAGCTCCCAGCACAGGAATACATACTCTGGTTATTAATAAACACTGTTGTACTGCCAAGTCCTACCTGATCTCAAGTTCCACAGTGGCAAGGTGAAGTTGATATAGATGTTTTGGCCCGTATCACATTCCTTCATCTTCTTCCTCTAACATATTTAGGCACCTTTCTGCAGGAAGGGTACCTAAACACAGCTGTATTTCACTGAGAGAAAAGTTATGAAATCAGCACTTATATATATATGTGTATATATATATATATATAAAACACAGATGTTATACGCACTTGGACACCCCATTTAATTCCTAGAGAAAAATGAGAACTAAAAAAAAAAAAGTATTCATTATTCAGCAAATAATGAATATACGTGTCATTATTCACTGCCTGATGCATAAACCATCTCACAGTCCTGAGCAAAAACAGCATAAAGGTGTTTACAGAGGTGATGCTATTAAAAAATGGCACTTTTAAACCACTATGTGTCTCTCCCTAGCAATGTACAAAGCAATACAGGAATTAGGAGGAACCAGGATGTCTGCCACCAAAGCAGAGCCCTCAGAGGAAAGAGGATTGAAGTTTACTGAAAGTCCAGCGTCCAACTTGGCTTCAGACTGTGTGCCACAGAAAATCGTTAGCCACAGAATAAGGTTGTATTTCTGGCACTTGAAGTGCAACTTAATCAGCCTCTCTCTCAGTCCCTCAGTTCAATTTGTGAATGTTCCAGGTGAGAAATAGTAGCTTCAGTTCTTATTCAATCCAATTTTGTCTTTGTGGAAATTGGCAACAGGCTATGCCTCTATTGCTTTTCATGCTGGGAATTTTACTTTTAGCATGGTGCGTCTGGCCAGACATAGTGGTGGATGTCTTCTCTAGGCTGAACTCTCTCTCTCAGGTATTCACTATCGCCCACAGCTGGCTACCAGCTGGCAAAGACCAGATCATTACACTAGTGGAGAATTTGCCTGCATTTCCAGTTATCAGGCTTGTGGGCACTGCTCTGCCAGAAAACATTGCACCCACAGAGAAAACAGTGATAAAATAGCAGAAAGAGGCTGTTTTTGTTGTTGTTTTGTTTATAGTGAGATACCTCTTGCTTGCTATCAATACAACCTTGGCAGTTCATCAGGTGGATAACATGGTAACATCCACAACTACCTCCCTCAGGATTTTGCTCATGAAAATGCCATCCAAGGGCTATAGTCACCAGCTCATCAAATTGGAAGCAAAAACAAGTCAATGCTCTGAAAGCATTCCAAGTGCTAACGGGATAGTGATGACTTGCATTTTGACTACAATGATCTCAAAATACGTTTTCAAGTTAAAGTAGTAAGTCCCCCATTGCTCCTGGGAGCAATTATACTGTATCAAGGGAGTAATGGAGGAGGAAGCCAAACCAACAGATTTGCACTTGTACTTAAGCACAGAGAAAAATGGAACCTCTGTCTGAACAAAAATTTCAAAACCTGCTTTCTGTCCACACAATGCAATGCTACAGGGAATGATGCAGAAACCAAGCTGCATCTTGGGCAACTTGAATTTATCTTTCAGAGCCATCTCGAGATTGAAATACTGCTACCAGACATCTAGTTCAGGAAAATGAAGAAAGTGGCATCCTCTTGTGACAACAAAAGTTGTCTGGGATGAGAAGAGGATGTAATTACAAAACATGGAGTTTAGCCAAGATACAGTATGTAATATGTTCAGTCTTACAAAAAGCTTTGCAATACCTTTAAATAACTAGCGACAGTCCCGACCTGATTTTAAATCTCTGCTAGCAATGCAATTCCTTCTTTCTTTTTATAGGAATGTGATAAAAAAAAGAGACCCATGGAATCAGTAGCACCACTTTCTGCATCTCACAGATGCTCCTAGAAATTCACGGCATTTAATAGCCATTTACTAACACAGTCCAATATGACTGTAGTGAGAATACCCCGACCCAGTTCAGTGAGTGGCTATGATGGTGATTCATCTATACAAGCACAACCTACTAAATCCTTTCAGAGTATCTGTGCTCCAAATATTTAGAGAAACAGCAAAGTTATGATAACTAATGTAATAATCTCACCCACTCATTCCGGATTCTGCTTTAACCTCACTTCTGTTCCCCAGAATGAAAGGCTTTATGGAAAGTAGGATTCTTTTGATAGCTCTCAGTACAACTCTGAAGAGTCTTCTATCACCCCAATCAACTTTATCTACTTCTTTTCTCAGCCATTTCCAGGGTGGAGTGGGAGGAATTCCTCACAGGGTCAACACCCTGGATCTTGGGGTTATTATTTTTTTCTGAATGACTTTTGACAGAAGGGAACTTTCAGTCAGTTTTCTTTCCTTAACCTTCCCTAACCTGAATTCTCCTTGAAATTCCCTTGTCGTGTTGTTATCCTTTCCAGTCATGACTACTACAGCTTGCAGGGCTTCGCTGGATTTGTTTTAGGTACCTGCTTTCTCCATCACTCTGGAATTCAGTAGTGCATCATAATGAGCGATTTCTTATCTAATGCCAGTGAAAATGCATTTAGAGCAATGTTTTGCTTAAATTGTAAATATAATCTAACACAAGAACTGGCAACCATTCCCAGCACAGTTATAGGAAATGCAAGGATATGTATATGCTTTTTTTTTTATTTTTTTGTTCATACAGATATCTTACGGCTATGCACCAATTTTTAAAAGGCTGTGCATGCACAGTATTTCCTGTCTTAGGTAGTTAGAGTGTGCCTGTCATTGTAATATTTAGGCTCAAACATGCACACTGAATGCAAAATGAACTTCTCTGTCTACACAGTTGTGTTATCATAATTTGCATAGAAAGAAAAAAGGATTTCTTAGTGTACCATTGACCTTTGTCAGAAAAGCAGGGCTTTTCTACAGAGTGTGGCACAATTCAGTTGTGCACAGCAAATCTCTAAGAGCCTTTGGATTTGGTAGGATGAGTGATTTCACAGGAACATCAGAAATTATCATTATAAAGATTAACATTTTGTTCTATCAGATTAGTGCATGTGTCAAATGGAACAGCAGTGTGTATGATGAGGGCTGCCTACTATTACGTAAGTTATTATAATGATCTATTACAGCTCTTGAACAAGAGTAAAGAAAACATTCAGTCTGCTATGAATTGAATGGAAAGGTGAATATCTTACAGACCAGATATATTGCTTTTGCTTCTTGAATATTAGTAAGATGCAAAACCTGAAAGATGCTGGTGGAAAATGGGCTATGCTCTCTCTATGTTGTTACCAGTTCTAAATAAAACCATGAAGTTAAATTTAGATAGAGCAGAAAAGTAAAAGGTAAACCTTAAAATACTGCAAGAGGTTATCTGTAATGTTTAATATTATTTGATTTTGAAGTAACTAAAAGTCTTTTAATCTAGTGCAAAATGGTTGTACAAAGGTAGGTTTGTCTTCCTATCTATCACTATTCTGATTCTATCAAACATAATAAGTACCTTTTAAAAGGACTAAGAAAGGTCAATTTACGTAGGTAAAAATTAGGTCTTGCTATCGTGTCTAGAAGCAGTGATAAAACTACTGAGCATTTTAGTTGAGAATCTTTCCAACTAAATCTCCCCATAGAAATACCATCCATTTTTTTAAGTGTTCCAGTACAAAAAATCATTATATTTTGTTGCTTGAAGCAATAGGAAAGTATATGATCACTTGCTGCCACTTGTAATCTCTACACAGAGCACTTCTGAGTCACTGCTCCTTTTATAAGTACGTATCACTGCTTCATTATCCAAAGGGGTCAAGCCCAGCAGCAAGAGCAAACAATTTCACTAGAGAAAATAGTCAAGATTTTTAGAACAAACAGCATAAAAGAAGAGAAATAAAATAATAATTACAAACAAAAAAGGAGGGCATAATCCACATTCTCATTTATTTCAATTTCTTCAATAGATTTAAGAAAAAAGAAACAACACAGCCATGATGGTTTTCTTTTTTCAGTCATAGTGCCTGCAGTAACACCACGCCATACATGTAATTCTGATGTCACAGTGTGGCTGTTCAGGCAGAAAGGGATTGCACACCAGATCCAGTGAAGACCTGGACTTCTCCTGCTCTTTCTATGGAATATATTATACCAAATTCAAATATTTAATAATTGAGCTTAGTAGTTTCAGACCTTAAGTAAGCAAGGTACCGCATTATGTTGTAGATTTATTCATATAATTGGTAAAATTAATTTCAGCAAGAGTCTTCAGACCCTTAAGTTTACATGGCTGACAGTGTACACATAATCAGAACAGCCAAGAAGTTGCAGACACTGTGAAGATATAACTTCACTCAGAAAAGAGTTTTGATTCATAAGAAATGTGAAAAGGAAAGTACTAGTAATTAAGGCACAATACAACAGAAGAGCTTTTTTTTTTGAGTGGATGTGACCAGTAATCAGATAAAAACTTCTGCAAACACACATAATTTATGTCTAAATAGTGAGCTCTTCAGGTTCAATATTGTTCTTCAGTTTTTAATTTGTACAACACCTAGGAGCCAGCTTTACTTTCTTTCTGGTATCATATTAAAACAAACAAATAATCATGCTGAAAAGTGGATGTGAGCCTGGTCAGTCCCAGGAGTACTGTAAATCTAACCTGTGCAACATTTGGCTGTGTTGAAAGATTTTGTCATCAAAATTTTCCTTTATTTTTTTTCCTCTGCACTCCTGTTTTGTTGCGCAATACAAAATTCTGCTTTTCTGCACTAACCACTAGAATCTGAAGTATAAAAGCATTTTAAAAAACAAAAATAAACCCAGAGTTATAAATTCAAGACTGAAATCTTAATCAAAGACATCAAAGTAAGGAAACAGTAGCTAAACATTAAATTTTTCAATATGTGTTCACATGCAGCGTACTTAGCCCACTGCACTGAGTGATAGGCAGTACTAGACAGTAGTGCTCAGGAAAGATGAGGAAAGATCACTGCACCAAGGACTACGTACATCAAAAGAAAAAGCGTAGAGAATGATCCAGTTTAGGGGAAAATGGCTGCTGTGTATTTGTGTGACCCCCTAATAAGAGCTTTGTGTAGCAAATCTATTTTTATATTCCACACAGAAAAGCAAAGAATGTCCGGAACTGTGAACGATGTATTTTAACTGCAAATAGTTGGCAAAGGTTTTGACTTTTTGAGGGGTATTTTTTAATCCTATTACTGCCAGTGGATATATAAGGGTACTTGTTAATATGTCTGAAAAGCCTTTTCTCCATGATCTCAGCCGAAACACCACTCAAATCATCATAGGTGTGATTACCTTCTTCCAGAGATGTAAAAGACAAATTGATAAAGACGGAACAGCTGGGCCAAAAGCAAGCAGCTAGCTCCAATTCCTACTACCATTTTTGCCCAAATAGATTTAGATCTGTTTTGCTTGTTACTATTTCTTTCAGCATTAAACACCTAGAAATTACGCCTGGATGCTCTACTCAGAAAAAAATACGTGTAATCTGGTGTATGCTTCACCCACCTTATGTTCATATCCTTACACCTTGAAATGTCATGATTGAAAGCTTTAGTCCAATGAACCTAATTTTTATCTGACCTAAATGTAAGAAGGAAGTTGTAAGTAGCATAAAATACATTATAATAAAACAGCTATAAGTGTTTTTTCCCAACTCTTCATTGTTAGATGTTGTTTGCTTAGCAGATGGTAAATAGGCTATCAAAAAAGACTTGGGGGCAATATTCCAAAAGATGTGAATGACACCAGGGAACTGAACTTTGCTTAACCAAAGATAGATAAAGCTAATTTTATTTTAAAGAGAACTCTTCTTCTTCCCACCTAGGGAGGTACATTTTGAGAATTACAGTAAAAGCTTCTGTGCCAATTCTAAAAACCATCTTCCCTGAGAAACGTATTTTTTACATAAAATTTCAGCTCAATTATACTACTGAAAAGAGGAAGACATTCACATTCAGCTACCAAAAGACTAAAAATTTTTAAACAGAACTATCGTAAAGGAGAATTCTATGATGCATGCAAAATTCTCAGTCCAGTGAAATTAATAAATAATTCCAAGATTTAATCCTTGCAATCAAATACAGATGGTTCCGGATAAGGATGTCTGGTGATACCTGTGGGAATAAAACAATACCGAAAAACCAGGCCATAGCAGTTATCTGGCAAACAGATAAGTCAGTGCTATTATAGTCAGCATGCAAACCATCTTCCCTGTTAATTACATGCATCTACTGTCAGAGATTTAATTAACCAAGAAAAAATTAAAATTCCTGAAAGAGTAGAAGGCTGAAAAAAATGGAATACAGCCAGACTTCCCTGAAGTTTTCACTTATGACAATCCAAACTTGAGAGATCAGCATCAATCTTAACTATACTTTAACCTCTTTATTCTTTACTCTAGCCATCCAAGTGGTATGACAAAAAAGGAGAGAGTCGTGGATATATATCTTTCAAATCCTTAACTCCTTCTTGCACCACCTGATCGTACTGAATTATGGACTTCATGGATCCATGTTATTTTCACAAATGGGTAACAAAAGAAATGAAGTAGCATTAGAAAGGAAATGAAAGATCACAGAAGGCAGGGAAACCAAAAACTCAAGTTGCATCTGAAGACACATTTGGAAGCTACATTTTAGCAATTCTTAAACCTTGTTTTTAGATCAAGCCTAAAGCCTCCATTCTCAGCCTTCGACTTCTCTACTGCCAGAGGGTATAATACGAGCTGAGGGCAAATTTACAGAAGAACGCAGAAAAAAGAATAAGTATTAACTTGGCATTACAGAAACTATATTAACTGTGCCATCTGGGACCACAGAAGAGACACAAGTTAATGGAATCGTTGCTCTCATTTTGTAAGAGTCTACCCATGAGGGAGCAACTTGACAAAATATCAGTTACTATTTTAAACGACAAAACTGGACCAATTTGTCTTAGCTGTCAGACATTCCTACCCAAAAAGGACAATTCCTGTTTTTAGCAAACTCTTTCCCATTTTCTGTTTTTTATTTCTGTATAATCTTTCTCACAAAGACATGTAACTATTCCAGTACATTTCAACACAGTTTAAAAGCCATGTCCCTGTTTCTGCCTCAGGGGTTCTAATTTCCTTCAAATGTTAAATGTTAGTTCAAGAAACAAGGATTTTCTACTTTAAGTAGTAACCATAGTTATCATCTCATATTCCACTATTGCTCCTGGACATGTAAATGGTTTATATATTCCCCACAGGGCCAGCTTTGATATCAGGGGACTGATCTAACAAACAGTTTGTCAGAGACCCCCAAAAACTTTAATAAATTATTTTTTATTGTAAGATTATCACTACACACTAACTTCTATCAGGATTTACTGGCAGATGTAGAAATGCAATGCTTGTCAGATGAGGCAGTGTTGTAACCAGCTAGATAGGTTTAACCAATGTGGTGGAGGTGAGCTGCTGCTCAGTGAGAGCAATGCTAATATCTTGGCCTTAATTAAAGACCCATTTCAGACCTGATGGGAAACAACCAATGAGAAGGCTTTTGTGGAACATATATGAACATATCTGAGCACGCCCATTTGAACTGTAGCCCGAGAATCTTCCCTTCTTTCCCAGGTGGAGTTATACAGTGATTTGTCCACACAAAACTTGTGTGCCTGTGTTCACACAGTGTGGATTTGGGAATGGGCTGTAGGCAAGTTTCACAATGTGCTGGAGAGAAAGACAGGGTTTTGGCACTGATTTGCTGCCTTCTTGGCTATATTTCCCTACTTACTCCAGGGGAATAAGTGCTCACAATTTCTCAAAAATCAATGCCTATCTGATACAGACTCACTAGTCACTTCGGTTCAATGCTAGCATGAAAGTCTGTCATTCAAATGGAAGAGGAATATTTTCTTTGTTTACTCCTTGAATCTAAATCAACAATGAAAAGTATCCTATCAGTGACTACTGAGCCATTCCTACACCCAGCTTTTCAGTTCTAGTGCTTTAATCATGTTGGCATGAAGACTTTAGGCAATTCTGAAGACTGATATCTATATCTAGTTACTGAACCATGAAATCAATTTCTTAATTCCCCTACTCTTAGACTAGTGTAAACTACTCCCTCCCATCCATGATGTACTTCGATCTTTCATGAGAATAGTTGTGCATAATTTCTCCTCTCTTCAGACAAACTCCTCCAGAGTTTATCATTTATGACATGGCCAAAGCCTTTGAAACCTGTGAGTGCTGTGCTGCAGTGGTACGAGCTCCTTGACTTCCAAAAGTGTACAACTCGGTATATATGTATTTAAATCCTATACTGTTCTGCTCTTTTTCCTTCATTTATCATTAAGAATTCCTTGTTTGGAACATGGAGTTTGGATTTAGTTTCAGTGGGTCAGGTACATGGATTTTGGAATTCACCTCAATGCTTTCAAAGCTAATGGCAGCACTCAAAATTTTCACAGGAAAATATCCAGTTATAGAACACTCTCACATGCAATCAAATGAAACTTCAGAATGTGCCTGTGATTTTGATGAAAATCTGTCAGATGGTTCATCTATTTTAGAGGCAAGTGATTTCTGCAAACTTTGATACACTTGACATTAACTGTACCTTAGCCATACAGAACTTGAATGAAGTAGTGCACCTGACAACTTTTAGGTTTCCAGACACTTGCGACCATTTTTCTTACAAAGGTCAACAAAAAGATCATTTGTCCAGTCTAAATTCAGTGCTATTGCAGAAATTCCATATGACTGCTTGTCAAAGTCAGTAGATAATTTAAGGGCTGCAATGTGAGACTTATATTTTCCTTGTGAGTAGTGCACTTCCACATTTAGGAGAGCATTCAAAATCCAGACATATACATATGAGTGCTACAAATACTTTCCTGGGCATGGCATGCTCTACTAATTATTTTGGCTACAAGAATTATAGTCAACAGAGAATTAGCTCCTGAACCACCACTACAGGGTGAATAAACTTTACTGATTTAACACCTCAAAATATGGAATTTAAAAAACAAGCTTACGTCTGAATTGTGCTTCACATGGTGAAACACTTTCCTCAGCTTCCCTCTCAATTTTGCAGCCTGTTAGTCAGACAGCTCATCCCAGTCACAACCCTATCCTGTTTCTCTGCTTTAGTATAACTTGACAAGTACAGCCTCTTCACAAACTTTCATGCTGATGCTACTACAAAAACTATGACTTATGCAACACTGGAAGCTGTGTTTCTAGGATCAGTGATCCTAAGCAAATGTTTCAGTCCCTAGAAGGGAACTGAGTGGGATTGTGAAAGGTCTGCAAGGACTGGGATGCAGAATTACATGCTATTCTGTCAGTCAGTCTCTGAAAGAAGCACAGTTCTCGTAGTCATACCCTCTACTAGACAGATTTAAGGCACTTTGGGATGGCCAAACAACATTTAAATGACAAACTTTTACATAAACAAGCATGCCCTTATTTCTGCATACTGATCTCTGTTTTGTGAGTCTTTCCAAGTCCTTAATCTGCAACATAACCAGCTTTCTTTCTTTTTTTTTTTAATCTCAATGCAGCCACAATCTAAAACTACAACCTCAGGATATTTGTGATGTAGCTCACCCACAGCACATCACCAAGACAGTTTTTACTTCTTCAGCATTACATTGGCCATACAGCCTCAATTCTAGCTGGAAAAGCAGTTTGTGGAGAGGGGTACTCAGCAAAGTTTCATTTAACACAAAGCAAAACAAGATAGAAATCAGGACACTGAGCCAAGCACGTATCCCAATCAGGTTGGCTTGGTGCTGTGAACCAATCAGCCTAATTAGGCAGACGTGATGAGGAGCAACTGTCCTCTCTAGAAACACCCAACTGTGCATGGGAGCTGGCAACAGTAATCAGCCTTTTATTAGGAACTCTGAAAGAAGCAACACATTAGCTCTGTGATTTCCACCAAATGATGCTCAGGTGCAGAGCCTCTTGTAGCTGTGTATCTGGCACTGGGGAGTTTTAGGCTGTCATGAAACTGTGCTCTGGTAGCTAGGCCTTCCAAGAAAGGAAATACATAAGATTGAAGTATGAAGTTCTAGCAGAATTAATTAAAAAATGTCAAAACTATTTTATATATATATGTATTTTTTAAAAAACCTACAAAAAAGCAATTATATTCCTGCAGTTTTATGAAGTTATTTCTGCTTTAATAGAGAAAGAACTGAAGAAAACTTTATTTTAAAATGTTGAAATAAGAGACAGAATTTCTTTTCATACTGTCGTATCTGCACACCTCTTTGAGTAATTATAGTTTCTAGTCTTTATGATTGTGACTATAATTTAGAAAACATTAATTGGAACGTTATACAGAGCAGAAGTGTCTGCAGTCAGTGTCTGGAACAATAGCTTGGATGGATATGAATTACTTCATCCACCTGAGCATATATTAACTCTGAAGACCAATAATAACAACATTGTTACCATTTCACTACTATTCATTTCATTTGAAATATCCAGCTGAAGTACGTATCTCAAAAACTTACATTCTCAAGCAGTTCTCCTATTTTTTGTGTAATTCAGTATGATCAGATATTCTCCATTCAATCTATTGGTTTGATGGACTTTCCTTGACAAAAATGTTTTCTTCTGATAAATGGTTTCTTTACTCTTTTCAAAAAGGACCTGTTCCCAGGGAAATATGAACTTCAGTAAAACAAAAACATTTTTCTAATGCTAAAGATGGCAAAATCTCAGCTGGGAGAAGCAGTTCTTTTCATATTTAGGGCTGCAAAGTTGTGTACCACATTTCCCTTCTGCCACAGCATTTCCCCTCTCTCCACACCTTGCCTGAGACATCTAAGGACCCAGAAAACTGAGTGTCATCTCTGCAAAGCAATTGTAACCTTAACTAACATTTAAGCTTAGCTTCAGATGATCTTTAAACTCGTGGTTAATGTAGTCATAAGCTGCACCACATTTGACAAAAGTCAGAAAACAGGAATCCCAGTGAATGAAGGAGCCAGACTGAAATACTTTACTGAGATATAAGAAGAATTAGACAGGAAGAAAGCAACACTGCTGGGTTTTGTTTTTCCCCTTCTTGCACATTTGTTCACATGCAGATCTGGAAAGTAGCTCCCCATTTCTAAATTTGCATTGTAGGCACAATGAGCCAGTGGGAAATAAAGGTGGTGGAATCCCATAGCCCCCCTGACTCTAATTAAAATGAGGGCCAGAAAGCAATTACGCTGCGAAAATATATATATCTGCAACTACCCAGGAGGGGTGGCATTAATAAAGAGTTTTAATGCTGTTGCCTAATTAGAAGGAGGAGAGTTAAGGTTAGCAGTTTTGCTTGTCGCAGTGATTCAAAGCTTTGCAAAAAGGAGTGAGAAATACTTTTAAGGCAAGGGAGGCTTCACTTTCAAGCTCGCGGCAACTATGCTTTCATCTGATGACTGCACGAGAGGCAGAAGGAAAAAGAAACAGCTCTAAGAAGATATAGCCTAAAAGAGCATCATAGACCTTGGAAAGCTGTATCTTCAAGAAAATGAAACTCATCTGCATCAGTCATCAGAAAAGGAGCCCTCATTTTACATGCCTTTATTCAACCCCACTGCCATCCCACTACACCCCACTCGCTGTATCTTACATTTGGGCAAATACCAGCTCAAAATGCATCTCTTTGGGTGCTTTCCAAATTCACTGGTGTTTTTGTTCCTTTCCTCATTATATAACGAGCAGCTGAGGGGCTGAAACACCTCTTAATGTTGTTGAGATCATTGTGAATTCATTTAAAAGGTCTGCCACCCTACTCCTGATGGTCAGGCACTCCTCCTTGCACTCACTCAGTGAGCTTGCCTGCTGCCCTGACAGGCAGGTGGGCTGTGCTGTCTGCCTTATCCTCTTTACATCAACATCTGTATGAAGAGCCTTTTCTTTGCCTTAGTTGGAGGATCCCTGGACACTGACTGTTTGTCCAAATCCACCTGTACTATAGGGTTTGCTAGGAATTTTTTTCTACCAGTTCTGTACTGCATTCTGAGCTGAACTCAGCTGCCCTTCCCATATAATATGAATAGGTCTGCTCTAATTTCCACTTATATCAAGGCGCTTATGCTGCATCACTTTCAGTTTGGTTGGAAGAAGAACTTGAATCTGACAGCATATCCAGAGGCAGAGGATCCCCCTACATCTATCCTGGAATGTTGGATTGGTGGTGACTTAAAGGAATAAGCACAAATATTGAACCATCCTTTTCTTCACCAGTCCAGGCTTCCAGAGGCACAGTAACCAGCCGTGCCCTGGGTAGATTATTAGAATTTATGAGGCCAAGGCCCTATGGAGTATATGTGCTGCCTAAACAGAAGGATACAATAGGTTTATATTCAATTAAGTGGCACTGTATGACATTTATTAACAAAATAACCTCTTCCAATGTGCTAATTATTTACTTTGCTACTGGAAAATATGTCATGGTAACATCAACACAGAGCAGCCAGCAGAAAACATTTACATTGAACTTTGAGTCATTTCAAGTACTGTTTTAACATTTAGGAATGGCAATTGTAGAAACAGCTACTACTCTCATCTGTTTAGAGTATGATCAGAAGAAAATCAATTGCTCTCAAATGTTAACATCTACTTACATACAGTTGGTGTTACTGATGGTAAAAATAAGCATTTATACATATACAAGCTATACTTCTTCCTTCTTTGCTGCATAATAAAAGCAAACAATTTTTTCATCTGCCAAGCAGAAAGTACGTGTGCATATATTGCAATAAAATGGTAAAAGTCTCCAGGACTAACTGGGGGTGACATTTTAAAGACGGTTCACAAACGCGTGTTTAATCATTGTTTGTCTATATACTGCCAACTCAAAAGTGAAAACTAACCTCAGCTACCCTTTCAACATCTCTGAGTTGCAAGCTTTTCTTCCCTGCAAGCAGCCAGTTCAGGCGGTGAGACAACAAGAGCAGTCCCTGTGTTGTTTGTCATTCAAAGATAGTTCCTTCACTCTCATGGTGGGGAAGCAGGATGCTTAATGAAGTCTGGAGAGGTGAGAGGGCTTTCTTCTCTTTCTGCTGCCCACGCAATAGGTCCAAGATATAGGATGAGAGTACTTCTAATGGAGTGACAGGCACTCCCAATGCCTGCCAGGAGCTAGGCACCAACGCTCTAGCTTAAAAGCCACCATCAAGCTTAGTGTCAGAGGCTCCTAAGAGGAGCCACACAGGCATGTCAGGATCCCTACTGCTATCAAAAATCCTCTCATTAGTTCCAGATGAAGCTTGACATGTTTCACTCATTCTGGCCTGCTAGACACCTTGGCCAAAATAACTATAGCAATGTATATTAGCTGAGAACAAATAGGGGATAGGAACAGTACAGTAGAATCTTTTTTTAAAGATTATTCTGAAATAAAAAATAAATAGATATGATATGTAAATAAACAGAAATTATGTTAAATGAAGATACTGAGAAACTGTTTTTTCTAGGATAAAGTTATCGTGTGTCTGCATGTTCCTGATATGATCTCTTGTCCCTCAGACATTTTATTCAGGAACAGAAAAAGCACTTAATTACTACTCCTCTGAGATCTCAAGATATGCAAACTACTCCTTGCAGCAGTGAATCTGAGTCAAATACCCAAAATCTGGAGATCTGGACAGCTCTTCTAGAGGCATCAGTCATGTATATGGAGCCTGGATGCTCTGAATGGGACAGACTTGCCTCTAGACATCCATATAAACTGTAACTTAATCTAATAGACTGAAGTACAGGTGCAGATAATAACAATGATCACAGAATCACAGATTTGCAGGGATTAGAAGGGATCTCAAGAGATCGAATCCAACCTCCCCGCTAAAGCAGGTACCCTACAATAGGTTGCACAGGGAACTGTCCAGATGGGTCTTGAATATATCTCCACAGAAGGAGGCTCCACAACCTCTCTGGACATTCACTGAACTCCATATGAACAGGTATATCCAGTGTTCATTGGGTTCACCGAGTGACTTTATACGTGACTTTGGCTGATGTAGTCACCAAGCCTCAATCAGTGATGTTTGAAATGTCAGGTGAAGACCCTGATGACTGGAAAAAAAAAAGCAACATCACATCCATTTTTGCGAAGGGTAGAAGGGATGGTTCAGGGAACTATTAACCTGTGGCCTCACCTCTGTGCCAGGGAAGATCATGGAGCAAATTTTCCTGCAAGCTATGCTAAGGCACATGGAAGAGAAGGAAGTGATATGGGATAATCAGCATGGCTTCACCAAGAGCAAGTCCTGCCTGACCAATCTAGTGGCCCTCTGTGATGGTGTAACTGCATCAATGGACAAGAGAAGAGACAGTGATGTCATTTATTTCGATTCAGTAAGGCCTTTCACATGGTACCCATATAACATCCTTATCTCCAAACTGAAAAGAAATGGATATGATGAGTGAACTGTTTTATAGATGAGGAATTGGTTGCAAGATCATACCCAGAGAGTGGTGGTCAATGGCTCAGTGTCCAGAGGAAGATAAGTGATGAATGGTGTCCATCAGGGGTCAGTACTGGGACCAATGTTCTATAATACCTTCATTAATGACATCAACATTGGAATTGAGTGCACCCCAAGCAAGTCTGCAGATGACATCAAGTTGAGTAGTATGGTTGACATGCCTGAGGAACAGGATGCAATCCAAAGAGACCTAGGAACGGGTCCAGGGGAACCTCCTGGGGTCCAGCAAATCTAAGTGCAAGGTCTTGCACCTGGGTCATGGCAGCTCTCACTATCAGTACGTGCTGGGGGATGTAAGGATAGAGCACAGCCCTGTCAAAAAGGGGGTACTGGTGGATGGCAAGCTGGATGTGAGCCAGCAATGTGCCCTCACAGCCCAGAACATCAACCGTATCCTAGGCTGCCTCAAAAGAAGAGTGACTAGCAGGGTGAGAGAGGAGATCCTGCCCCTCTGCTCTGCGCTGGTGAGACCTCACCTGAAGCACTGTGTCCAAATGTGGAGACTTCACAACAAGGGGGATAAGGGTCTGCTGGATTGTGTCCAGAGGAGGGCAACAAAAATGATCCAAGAGATGAAACACTTCCTCTACAAGGACAGGATGAGTGAGCTGGGGCTGGCTGTTCAGCCTGAAGAAGAGGAGGCTCTGGGGAGACCTGGTAGCAGCCTTACAGTATCTCAAGGGAGGCTATAAGGAAGAAGGGGACAGATTCTTTAGCAGAATCTGTTTTGACAGGACAAGGGGAAATGGTTTCAAACTGAGAGGGAGATTTAGATTGGATATAAGGGTGGTGAGGCACTGCATCAGGTTGCCCAGAGATGTGCTAGATGCCTCGTCCCTGGAAACAGGGGCTAGATTGTCAGGATGGATGGGACTCTGAGCAACGTGATCTAGCTATGTATGTTCCTTTTCATTGTGGGAGAGTTGAATTAGATGACCTTTAAGGGTTCTTTCCAACTCAAACAATTCTATGATTCTATATATGTTTATCTAGATGATACCTGTGGAGCCCTGGGCCAGTACATAGTACTAATGTACTGTGAGAGATTAGAGAATGATAGTGTAGAGTAGCTGATGCCTTTTTGTACAATGAAGTGTGGAAGATTTTATGATAAAATAATAACACTACAACTACTCAGCATGTGTCTGCACCATACAATTCCTTTAGTTCTAATCTACCTGGCTTATTTTAGCTTGAGGCAAACGTTTCACTACAGCTTTGTCTCCATTTTGAAATGCATGCCTGCTGTGCTATTCTCACTGCTTGATAATTCACTCCTGAGAGCCAGACTTTTTTGAACATTTCTGCGAGGATGCCTCTACAGAAAATTTACTGAAATAATGGCTGCTAGTAGTAGTTATGAGAATGTAAGACAAGGGTCCTGAATGTGCAAGAGCCTACAAAGAAATGTAAAGTCCATAATGTGGCACATGTAAATTACTAATTTGTATTGTTAAGGAGAAACACAGAAAGAAAGAAAAGAAAGAAAAGAAAGGAAAGAAAGGAAAGAAAGGAAAGAAAGGAAAGAAAGGAAAGAAAGGAAAGAAAGGAAAGAAAGGAAAGAAAGGAAAGAAAGGAAAGAAAGGAAAGAAAGGAAAGAAAGGAAAGAAAGGAAAGAAAGGAAAGAAAGGAAAGAAAGGAAAGAAAGGAAAGAAAGGAAAGAAAGAAAAAGGAGTGATTTCAATTTTCTTAATTTGTCAAAGAGAGAATTTTCCATGTATCTGCTCTATTTCTTCTTCCCCCTGTTCTCATTCCCTCTGAATTGACTGCAGGACATTTTAGTGACTTGATGGAAGATGCATTTCCTCAGTACACACTTGAAACCGTTCCCTAGTGCATGTGGAACTGAGATGCCACTGTGTTCATTTCTGCTTTCAGACTGGAATCATACTCAAGCAGTGAGTTCGTAGGCTGAGCCTATCAGTCAAGGGGACTCTCAAGAAATCTGTGTAATAGTTCAGGACACTGGTGCATCATGCTTTGATGGAAGTGATTCATTGTTTCCAACCAACATCAACACTTGCGCAGCTCATTCCTCATCCTGCAGACTGCTGCTAGCACCCCACTCACCTTTGATGCCAAGTGTAACTCTACTCCTGCTCCAATGATATGGCTATGCAAAGGCCTTGGCCTCTCAGTGACAAATTTGAGATTCATCCTACTTTGTATACCAACCTCGCTACTTTTTATTTTCACTGAGCATGAGCAACTGTTAAACAGAAGCAGAATATCTGTACAGAGGAGGAGACTTAGATGACAAATTAAAAATGAGGAGGAAAAAAGTAACCAGTCCAGGTATTGCTTCTTTTTCATTATCAGTAATACTGCCTTTTACTAGGATAGCTAAACAATGGCATATATGCTGATTGCACCTTTAAGCACTTACAAAGGGAAGACATCATCACAAAACCACTCTAACCTCAGGGCATTTAAAACCTCATCAAACAAACAAAAAACCATCCAGTCACACTCCTTTCAATTAGACTACAAGTGAAAATGAAAATGCACTGACAAACATTTTTTTGGATTGCAAAGAAGGCTTAATTTAAATTCTGGGAAAAAAAAATATAGAAACCTTTGTGATAAAGGCATGTAAACTTTCTCTGTTGCTAGAATACGCAAGAGTCTTACAATTCTCTAGTAGTTATAGGAACAACTGGGTTTGCAAAAAGTATATTGGGTAATCAGCCCATGAGTATTTGCAGTCCCATTTCCAGGTACCTGTAAATTTTCACTTATCTGCAAATATATGAGGATTTTTCAAATGACCTATTTCGTTAACAAGACAAAGAAATGCTATTACCTCGAGTGTTTTGAAAACCAGATAATTTTCAGTATCTTCCTGCTTTAGCATTTGTGGTGAGATTTTAGGTACCTTTATAATCCAACTCCCTGAGCAATTTTGAAAATTGGTTCTCTTAGCTGGCTGCCTAAGTGCTTACTGTGAATTAAGTCTGTTCTGGAAATAAAGCCGAGGATGTGAGGACTGCACAATTTTTGATCAGATTTGAGAAAATTAGAGAAATGGTCTGAATCACTGACTTATTTTAGATAAAAGCAAGAGATAAAAGCATTTTAAAAAATTGATTAATGTTTCACTGAACTATATATAAAAAAAGGAGGGGTGCGAAAGTTGAGTTAAAAAAGAGTCTTTAAAAAATTCCTTGCTTCTTTTAAGTGTCTACAGATAAGACTGAATCCCCTCACTTGACTTCAACCCTATTAAGTGGAAGCAGATTTTCTTGAAACCCTGTTTATGGGGAAGGTGATGGAGTTGTAAGTTTGCCAGTGAAACCTGGAAGCAGCTCAGAGAAGTGAATAGCCAGTTTAGACAGAGAAGGAATGGTGTGCATCACAGAATCATAGGATCATGCAGGTTGGAAAAGACCTTAAAGATAATCAAGTCCAACAATGACCTAACCATACTACCCTAACTCTAACAACCCTCCTCTAAATCAGGTCCCCGAGCACCACATCCAAACGGTTTTTAAACACATCCAGGGATGGTGACTCAACCACCTCCCTGGGGAGCCTATTCCAGTGCTTAACAACCCTTTCTGTAAAGACGTGTTTCCTGATATCCAACCTAAATTTACCCTGGAGCAACTTAAGGCCATTTCCCCTTGTCCTGTCACCAGTGAGAAGAGACCAACCCCACTCTCACCATTAGCATCAAGGAAGACGAGAATGGTTTGACTTTTCTATAGTCCTATGATAAAAGCAGAACTAGTGTCTATCTGAAATTAGTTAGACTGCCTGGACTGCAGCCTGCTGATGAGGATGAAAAGAAAGGGAGGCAAGAATCAGATGCAGCATTCATGACCTTGGAAAGAAGCTGAGTAGGTTTAAGATAATCTAAAGTTCATGAAAGCACAGGGCGCCATTGCCACCCTGGGATCATACACTGAGATTTTGAGCCCTGAGCCACGGTGGCCAGTAGGAAAAAAAGCCTTCAGAGGCATGCCAGTTACCTTTACAAGTCCTCAGTAGAATAGCTCTTCCTTCATGGATGGTAGCTGTTAGGCAAGTTCAGGTGACATATGGATGGGACATATTTCTTCTTCTGTGAGGGCAGCTGTAAAGGTACCTGAAAGAGGTAGGGGTGCAGCAGAAATCCTGTGGGCTACACAGTAAGGGAGAGGCGTTGTGTCCCTAGCATGACATTTCTAATATGGCACGGTCAGCACAAGGCTCTAAGGGCACATGGCCCCCTGATGGGGGGAATGGTGGTCTGACTGAGCAAGTGTCAGCCATACTGGTCATGCCAGCACCTACTGACAGCGCAGCAGGGGCAAGGTGCACCTAAAATATCCTCTGTGGACTCACAGCGTATCAGGTGAAGTGCTTACATGACAGTTCGTAGAATTTCAACAGCAAGTAGACAGTTGAAGCTTTCAGCCTTGAACTTGCTGCTGGAAATATCTTTACAGAACAATGTAGACACAGCACTACAGTGATACATCAAAATGCTTTTCACTTCTACAGATTCACAGCCAAAAGGATAAACAGCAAAGTCCCAGATAAGTTTTGTAGTGTTTTTATGTTTTTACAGTTTGTTCTGTTTTAGACTATATATATATATATATATATTTAGCTGACAGTTGATATGTAACTAGATTGGCAGTATGATGAATTCCCTTTATTGATTTTTCTTTTCTCCCTTTTTATTCAGGTAGCCAAAACAGTGCATTTACTAGGACAAAAATGTAAAAGAGAAGATTGAAGAAACAGACTTGCTATCATAGCAAATTTGTTATCACTTCCAAATAAGAATGATCTTAATGCTTTTCTAAAATGACATTTCTTTTTATAAGGAATGAGATAAAACACATGGAAGAAATAATTTGAACTTCTCCCCCCAAAAAACAAATGCTACCAGTTTGTTTTCTTCCCTACATTGGGCTCCTTTTTCTACAAGTGGGAAGGAGGAGATTGTTTTTTGCTTAAGTGATGCTAGTTCATCAAAAATTGTCAGAATTGCAAAAGGTTGGAAGCTCAGGGATCAATAATAGCAGGATGAGACTGTTGGAACACTTCTCCGAATGTCTTGCAGGTTTTTTGGGGCGTTGGGACACCTTTGACAAGTTCTCTGTGTCTAGTAAAATAGGTCAGCTCATGAATTTCTCACTCATCCTTCTAGTCCCAGACATAAAAGGAAGACAGACAGTTTTTCTTCTGGTATCTTACAAGTTCTGTGTGGAGGCAAAAGTCCATAGATGTAGGAATAATTAAGGAAAGTCTCAAAACTTTTCAACTGTTTTTCAGCACAGCACTTGGAAAGATGGAACTGCAGAGATAATTGGTTTTGGGAGGTTAGTGACTGAAATCATAAACCAGCCTACCACAAACAAAACCTGATTTAGATGAAGTGCTATGAAATATAATATTTCTTCCTTCAACTTCTCACTAGATTTAAAAGCAACAACATTTTTTAGGATTTAAAGCTCTCCTTTTCTGTTGGCACTTATCTTTCCTAAATTCTAATTCTGTTTATCAGTGTCTAAAATGTGAAGTTGAAAAGGGAAAATGGTTTCACTTTGAATATGTAACATGAAATATGTGAAGGAGTGTTACCACACACTCCACAATTTTCCCAAAGGAAATTTGCTTTGAAACTTTCCACTGGTATATTGTTTAGGTCATGGAGAAATTTATTTTTCAGCTAGTAAACAATGAAGTTGAAAACTTCTTCCTGAATCTAACTTTACATCCAATTTTGTCAAGAATAAGTTTACTTATCTTTAACCTCTTTTCACAGGATATTTACCAGATTTCTTATTATTTCCTTTAGAAGTACCCTAGATATGCTATTTAGTCAAATAGTAATTGCACGTTCAGCTAAATCTTACGTATTTCAGAAAATGCTCATTTACATGATATGTATCAGAAGCTTTGGTCTTGTCTGATTGCACATTCTCATGGGTTAAGCACACAATAACAGGCATTAACATATTGGACCCTCCAGTTCCCTAAATAGAATATCATACCATACATGAAAAGTGTGCAGTCACTAAAAGAAGAAAACAACAACATTTTGCATGCACAGTATTTGTCAAGTGTGCTTACAGACGAACACCCACAGTTAACATTCTGTGTACTTTAAAAACTGTGTAGGTGCTGTTTAGGGCACATGTGAGATGCATTTTGAGAAGGTGATACAGAGTATTGGAGTAGAAAAAGCTCACCTCTATAGAACTACAATGCCAGGAAAGAAAAGTACAAAGGAAGCTGTATATAATAATTTAAAAAAAAAAAAAAAGTAGCTGGTTAATAAAATGGATAGCCCCACTAGGGCTGGGAGGAAATCAAAACATAAGGAAGATAAAATGGACAATTAATGTGAAACACTTTTTCTGTTAAAAACCAAAAGACAATCATCACTATTGGAAATGACCTCTAAGATCATCTAATCCAACCATCTACCTACCACCACTAACCCATGTCCCTTAGTGCCACATCTACATGTTTCTTGAACATCTCTAGGGACAATGACTCTGCCACATCTCTGGGCAGCCCATGCCAGTGATTCGTCACTCTAAGATATTTGTTCTAATATCCAACCTGATTTTCTTAACATATATATATATATATATATATTCTAGCTGTGTACTCTATGGCAGGTACACCATAATGCATTCCTCATGAAAAGAACACATACAGATGAACTAGAAATCAATATCAATGAAATTTCTGTGCCTTCATCTGCAGCTCACTGATAAAGCTGAAGAACATCAGCACGTAGCAAAAATTCCACAGGTCTGCCATGGCTTTGAGGGCAGTTGAGCTTCTCTGGGATAAATCATAGCAATTTCTGTATCCAAGAGAGTTATTTTCTTTTATTTGCTCATTTTAAGGTGTGAGCAACCTCAATAAAACTGACACTACTAGGTTGAGGATGATGTTACCAACTCTTGGAGCTAGGGAAAGAGAATCTTCTTGCGGAGATGTAATTTCTCAGTGTGAGTTAGGACGAATTACATGCTGCAGCCAATACCAAACACTGCTAGCAAATTACACCATGTTAGATCATGTCTGAAATAGTCACCCAAGTCACAACCATGAGTGTGGTTACCAACTGCACCTGCTGAGAATTAAACAAGGCCTGGAAGATCTGAATACATCCCAGGAGATACATGTGACCCATCTTTGCTCTGCTAAACAGTGGATGGGAGAGGTGGCTGAAGAGTTGTGCCTCCTAACAGCAGCACAGGACATCTTTGCGATTCAGCATCCTGAACCACAGACAAGAATTTATGTTGCTTGACAAGAAACTGCTCAGAGGCAGCTGTTGTCCTCATTCTATATCTTGGGTTTGGAGTATTTGACTGAATCAGAATCCTGCTTATACAAGCCTTGGGTTTATATCTTCTCAGCCATAAATTTAACTATGACTGATTAGGGCTATTGTTTTCCTGTGGTAGCACGTCTCTGTGATTCAGAGGTCTGAAATGATGCAGTTATGAACTCAGGGACATTCACAAGAGATTATTTTTGGAAACAGCCAAAGCATCGAACCATTGTGTTAGCATCCTGAGGAGTCACTTATAGAAAGGCAGAGGAGATGACCAGATGAAGGATTACAAGCAGCTGAAGGTACAGCTCAGCTGTAAGCCAGTGAGGGGAAATGTTCCTGCATGTATGTCCATTTGGCTGCTAATAAAAAACTGGAGAAGACAGTAAGCAGAGCAGTGCTATGACTCATTAGGACTATCAAATTATTTTTTCACCATCTTAACATTTCCCCTTTAGCTTTTCATCATTGCATTTCTATATCACGGCCCTAGTTAAAAAAATCAAGAGATTTTGAGAACCTACCCAGCTCTTTGCTTAGAAGGATTTTGAAATGAGCTTCCCTTTAAGAAAATAATTCTTTTACTCTTCCCTTACTAGCATCGAACAACAAAACCACTAGCAATCTAGTGCTGACAGCTTCAGAAAAAAAACCCTAGCAGTAGAGGGGAAAAAATCTTTTATTTCAAAGTCATATGATTTAACAGCCCTCCCTGAGTGCAATGGATCGGTGCAATGGGCTAAGTTCAATGCACCATCACCCTTCGCAGCCCCAGGCAGACAAACACTGGATTTAACAGGAAGAAAATAGCTTCTTGCCTGATTCCCCCTGGTATGAACAAATGAATGGGGACAGCAATAAGCATCGTCCTGGTTTCTCTCTCTTGTCAATAGAAGAGAAATAGCTGTTGGCAGCATGAAAGGAAAGAGTGTGAAGAAACCACCCTCTCCCTAGACTGAAAGGGAGTTTCTCACACTCATCACTTCTGATTTTATGTCAATCTGTAGAGTTGCAGTACATCTACCTTTGTTACTGGTAGTTGTGCAATCTTAGCCATGATCAGGCTGATGTCTCCCCACAAAACATAAAGGACCAAACTACCTGAGTTTTACTGAAGTGAAAAACCAAAAACTACCAAAGAGATGAAGGAAGCAAATAAAAATAAAAATAAATAAAATAAAATAAATAAAAAAGAAAAAGTAAACTTCATGGAGATTCATTTCTGCTCTGAAGAAGATGATGAGGAGGAGGATAAAACCAATTTGCTCTGTGCTTTCTTGTATGAGCAAATGTGGATAGAGGTGAGAAGTCAGAGAAAAATCTAAGAGGCTTTGGGACACAATCTGTCTTTCTGTATTAAACACAGTTTTGGAGAGGAGTGGTGTTTCCTTGCATTCTTTTTCTGCAGCTAATGCTTTGAAACTCAAGTCCTCCAAAAAAGCAGTATATTATCACCTCATTTTTCAAAGGTATCTACCTTCTCTTCAGGAAATACAGTCTTACAAAATAGGAAATCCTTCTTCCTATGTTAAGAGCTCCAACCAAAGAATAATAAGTTTCTGAAAATGCTGGTTCCTTATTTTCTTTCTGACAAAGTTTGAAACTCTTATGACATTACATAAACAGCGATTTTACACTCATGGTAATTATAATTCTCTCACACTTTGTTTAGGAGTTTGTGACTGTTATGCAGTCTGTCCATCTTCTATATTTAGATTTATAGAACTAACGTTCTTTGCTCAGAAAATATCACACGCTTTCTGCTCAGATCTGCCCCTTCATCCCCCAAGGATTTCACAACTCTGCAATAGTACAAATGAGACAGAAAGACTTAATTTTCCTCCGTGTTTAGCTTCATGGGACAACATTGTAGTTTGAGTTCTGTTTTTTCGTAAGAGTTATGGCTTGTAGTAAGAATCTCAGCTGTTTTGCCACTGATCCTACGGGAGACTCTTCTACTGTTTTTAGTAAAGGAAGACGAGTTATCTCTCTATATAATATGGATTATACTTAAGATGCAACAGTGATGTTCCTTCTACTCTGTTACCTTATTTGCACGACTGGCTAGCAGGTTGACATAAAAGAAATGGGAAGCATAGTTCTCATGGACTAACCAGTCCTTTGTATAATTGCTATGATACCATTAGACTTGAGACTCTTGATTACATATCGAATTTTATCTAATGAAGCTGAATGGGTTTTTTTAATTATTTTTTTCAGCCTAGATGGAATAGCAATAGAAAGCTAGTTTCAATGCTATTTTGCAGTGATGAAGATAATACAGTATTACACTCTATTAATTGTTTTGCGGGTTGCATAAACACTTGCTGGAAGCTCAGATCAAAATCTAATAGAGTATCAGCCAGGGTTAAATGAGAGTACAGAAAATTAGTTGCACATTGATTTTCCTGGTTTTAAGTACCAGTTTGTTTGCTGATTGTATCAGGCTGGCTGCTTAGCATATGGCAAAGCTCAGAATACATTATCTGTAAACAGGAAACAAAGGTAATCACAAGAAGTGGAAAACAGAGACATTCTGCTACAATCTCCCTAGAGATAGCTACATATTTTGTCTGAGAAAGAGAATTCTTATTTTACCAAAAATGTAAAGCAGGGAGAAAGATAATGAAGTAGAAAAAGTTAAGTTGAAAGATATCCACTAAAATTACAGATACAATAATATCAAATGCATGGATTACAAAGGATACTTGTAAAAGAGGGAGATGTCTATTGCATGAGAAATCTTTTTCAGCCAAATGAAGTTATTTATGGGTGACTTCTATGCATAACTGAAGCACATAACCTATTTTTACACATGAACACAGCTGGAAAAATACCTACAGAAAAAGGAGCATAAAATTCCCACTCATTGTGTCCTTTACATGATATATGCAACTGATATTTATTGAGAATCAAATCTATTAGCTATTCAAAATTGCACTTGGAGTCTTCTATGAATTGGGAGAAGTTTTGTAGAACTCAGTGAATGCTCATACGTTACAAATCAAGATGTCCAGAAGGAATAATGTCCTAATATCCTGTTTATTGCTTCATAGACAAATTTAATATTTTAGACAGACAAGAACTTATAGCAGAAAAGGCAAAGCAGAACAGTGGAGGTGAGACTCAGAAGAGGAAGAAGTTTCTAGGAAAGCTAGAAGTGGCACACTAAAAATTATAGAAGTATAACTTAATCTCTACCAAAAGCAACGTCCCAGCACCTGTAGTTATTGAGAAATCACAAAACATGTGAGTTAGCAATTGTTAAGCACACTAGAATTGGCAGTGGAGAAAACTCACAAAGAAAAGAAACAATTTTAAGTAAATAATCCTGGCCCCTTGAATACAGCAGTAGGACAACAAGAATTGCCACAGAGGACCACTTCAAAAACAGCAAGCTATGTCCATTCGGTATTTTTCTCAGTGCCTGATTTGAAATACGGACAAACAAACAGAAAGAAAAAGGTTATAATAAAAGTAGCAAAAAAAAAAAAAAATGGACCGGTAATTTCTTTGTCAGTACATCATGTGACAAGATCTGATTTCCAGCAGATCTGCACCTGAAGAACAAGAACTTGCATAGATATAGCTAATGGAACAAAATCACCTTCACTCCCAGAAGGACACAGTTTTGCTTCTGGCTAATTTGTTAAGATTTGTTAACCGTAACAGTGTTAGCAGGGAAAGGCAAAGGGGAGAAAAATAAGTATCTGGATTTTGCTATCACCAATGCTTTGTTGCCCAAGGAATGTAAAAAAAGCACAGGAAAATTAGTTTCCACCACCACCACTCCATGGGTAGAGCATTTACTTTAGCATTACTGAGGGTGCATTTTTTCTCTGGACCAAATTGACAGGGTAGAGAAGTATGTTACGGCTCCAAATAAGGATGAAATAGTAGTATCACAGGCCATTAGAGATCTTGGTTCAACTCCTGCTTGCTTAGCCAAGATGGCAACTGTCACACTATCATAAATTATGCAGAAAGAGATCTTAGGAGTAGTCCTGGCAGCTTGCTCTACTACCTCATTGTTAATGCTATATTCAGTGAATGACAACATCTGTCGAGTGATTATTTGTTGGGAAATAAGGCAGAACCTGCAGGATGAGACAAGGAGAAAACAAGGACAATGTGGTTATGTCTTCAGGGAAGAGTTAGGGAGTAGGGATTGCAGAGAGTAACAACAACACAGAATATAATTTTGAGTATATATACACCTCACTATCAACTTTAAGTGATTTTTCAAAGCACTGCGCAATATACTTCAACTGACCAGAAGCAACCAGACATAAGAGATGTTTCTCTAGCACACCATAAACACAATGAGAAAAAAAATATCCTAATATTTCAAAATATTTTAACACTCCTGCCTTTGTGCCCTCATGAGCGTTAATATAACAAAACAGGAGATTTCAAACCCCAAGTATCTAACCATAAAGCAGCGCTATTAGAGCTTTCCCAATTTTTTTATTTTTTTTATTTTTTACAAAATTATTTGGTAAAACCTCAATTAAAATGCAGATCATTAAGCTTTAATTATATAAATTTGATTTCCATATTTTCCTGTACTTTCATGCGGCATACTGTAAACAAATATTTATAAAACATGCTGTGTCTGTAATTAAACAGATCACACAGTTAATAGAAGTGGCTAAATTAATGTATATCAAAGTCTTCCTCTCAGAGCCTCTACTGATTTAAGAGAATAAATCTATTGCCATGTTTCCTAGTTTTGGTGAAGATCTGAAAGTGCTAGGAAGTAAGAGAAAGGACTCTTTCTTTCCCTTAACTCCAAAAAGATGTAAATGCCTAGATTTTAATTAGTTCTGTTGAATATCCATATTTCCGGAAAGGTCTTTACATGAAAGTAATCCTCATCCTATTGAGTGCTTTATCACTGCTATGGACTTCAATTTTGGTTCTTCTAAGCACTGTTTGTCCGAAGCTTGGGAACTTACTTGCTCCATAGGGGACTGAGAGGTTGCCTAAAGAAACTTCCCTACTGCTGTGCGCAGGTAGAGTTTCTAAACTGAAGTTTGGTCTTGCTGAAACAGGAGGTTCTTGCAATGCAAAATGCCCACTTAAAATATCCACATGCATAGAGTTTGTTGCTTTGTGTAACTGCATTGTGTGCCTTAAAATCCCCAGCAGGCAACCACAGACAGCATAATGTGAATGCCAAGGGATATGCTTGCACTGATTTTGTGCAGGAGACAAGCTGAGGGGATAAAATTGCAGCTAAACTGTGGGAGTCACTTCCCAAAGCTGTGCACTCAACCTGGAACCATTTTGACACTAGAACTGCTCTTCTAGGAAGCATAACCTGGGGAAACAATGAGACACTAAACTCCTTTTTCCTCAAGGATGAGCAATGAGACATTGCAGTATAACGCTTTATCAAACTGATACATGGTTAATACTTCTAGACAAAGTGAACAAACTGTCTTCTGCCCTTTGTCCCCTAGGTGCTTTCCATGGAAAGAGGAGTTGGGCACACAGGTCACAGCCAGCTGGATTGAATCCGACTGCAAAGCACAATGGGGAATGAGCCAACCCCTCATCATCCAAATGCCTGCATCACATGCTGGCCACTAACACTCCTTTTCTGCATCACACTCACCACAAAGCACTGCCTTGATATAGCTGAGCTACAGCTGCAGAAATATGCTACGCAAATTAAATGAGAAATTGCTTTAATATTCTTTTTTCATGGTCTCTTTTAAATGCTGAAGTCTCATTTTCTCTGTTTCAAGAGAATCTGCTGCTGTGCTTTCTGCTTCTGAGGCACAATATTAGATCATGTCCACAAGTGAAAACTAGGAGGAGAACGCAATGACTGGTCCTTTCTTTGTTCTCATTTCCCATAACATGACATGAAAAAAAAAATAAAAAAAATCAACAAAACAAAACCTTTTGACTGACATACTTGTGGTTTGTTCTTCTCTGCCTGCTATAAACAATGTTGTAATGAGTTCATTTTAGTTCATTCCCATTTTAGGGGTACTGTGACTTGTAGCACTTACCTCTGCGCTGCAAATAGAAAACTCTTTCTAGATTTGACAAAGGCTCCACAAACAGGAAAAACTTTTTAAATGCCTGCATTATGTTCCATATTTAGACTACTTAATTAGAATCAGTGGGAAATTCTGTATTTAAACATCTTCTTGATGAAAGTGTAAATTTTTTTCCAAAGTTTTTCAGTTTGAAAAATTTTTCTTGAAGGAAAAGAAATATTGTGCTCTATATCATTTTATTCACTTCATCTAAAAGCATCAACAATATATAAGTTTGATATAACGTTATACTGAGATGTTTCTATACCGAAAAACTTGATAAGATGTTCCAGCTTCTGTCTACTGCTGTCCTTCTCCTTCTGTGCCGTCTACCATGAGACTGTGCTTTCATTCACATCCATAGGCTGATCCATGTATCCCATGGGATGGATAATCTGCCTGGATGGAGATACAGACTAACCTGCATTTCTAACTATCCTTCTTCCTCTTTTCTTTTTTTCCTCTTTTCTTTTTTTTTTTTTTACTGAGAAAAATGTACTGTAATAAGTTACCTTGAGGTGTGGCATGACTTCCACAGAATCAGTCTGAGATTTTTTTTTTAATGTAATTTAAACCAAAAATTCCAAAATATTTTCACACAGGATGACTTCTGAAAGTTTTTATGGCACAGATATTACAACTTTCCCTCTTTCACCAATTGAAAAAATATCTCATAGCTTTTTGGAAAACAGAAATGCTTTTTTTTTTTTAATTTCCCTATCATTAAAAATACTCTATAGAAGTATCTTGTTAACATTTGCATTATGTTAATGAATAAGCAAGGACTATAACGAAGTACGCTGCACCTACTATAATTTGCTATATTTAAGCTTCAGCAAAGCACTTCAGCTTTGCCTGGAGCAATTAGAATTTTCCAGGTATCTGTGGGAATACAGGTAGCTCCATAGTATGTAAAACAATTAAAAAAAACAACCAAAAAACAACCAACACCACCAAAATCTTAGGTTTCATCAAAGAAAGTATATTTTTTTTAATATGTTGTTCATGGTGGAATATTTTTAGACGTAATATTATCAGTTTGAAAAATACCAGTGAAAGAATTATCAAACAAAACATTATAACCCTCTTTTGCTCTTCTAGGCAGTTCAGTAAAAAGAACAAATTTGAAAAAAAGTTGTCAAGTCAAAGATATAATTTTGAGCGTAAAAAAGATCTTTGGAAACAAATGATTGCCCTTCTCCACTCAGACTACTACTTGTTAATCAATGCACGTGGTTGATGTAGCCACAGCTGAGCACAGGTGTTAATGATCCACCAAACTAAAACAATATAAATGGAAAAGCACTTGCCACCCCTCAGTGGAAGTGCCTAAATTCCAGTGGTTACCATTACTGCAAGACATTAAAATTATAATGGAAGAAGTTGGATTTCCTGCTGGGGAAGTCAGAAAGATGATTGTTTTTGTTGTCCCTTTCTTCACTATCCTAGTATAGAGGAGTGAGCTTGATTGTAAGTCATCTTTTCCATATGTAAGCTTATAGCACTCATCAGATTTTGACATAATGCATCCCTAGGCATCAAAAGAAAATTTCATAGAGAACTGGCTATACTGCATTAGAAAAACTAATTACTAAAAGTACAATCTAATTATGATAAGGCATTTAGGACACTGGATCCCAAAGCTCTAAAGGGCTAGGGGACTGTAAAACACTGAACAAAGTTTCTGTGTATGGTATCATAACTGCTCTATACTCCACGTTAAACCTATGCTGATTTCCAACAATACTCTTGAGAAATCATTTCCTGCATGTGGTCTTACAAACTACACAACTTCAGCATGTAACATAATGATTTTTAAAATGTGTATTAAGCATAATACAGGGCTTTCATTTTCACATCCCTAGGACTTGTGTTCTTCTATTAAAGGTAATATCAGTCAGATATGAGTATGGATATAATACCAATAGCCTGCACAAAGCCAGCTTAAGGTTATAAATACTCTGCAGCTTATTTTTAATACCCTCCACAAAGCTACCTCAATGTATCTTGGAAAATATTTCATAAACGAGTCATTTTACATGCTCAATTTGTAATGCTTCAGGAAGATCTTCATTTCTCAAGCTTTTCCAAAACCAACTCCCCTCAACAGTTCTCAGCTGAGCATCCAAGTAATCAAAAATCCCATTCTTTATAATGCATCATACATTGTATTCCAGAAGAATGAAACAAACATAATTTAAACCCTCACTTTTTTCATTTTTTTTCCCTCTCCTAGGGGTGAGAAGGCAAGACAACACCAGGTGACTTGTCTAAAACCTCTAATAAAGTTTCTGAAAAGTGGTTCTTGTATCTGATTTCTAGAATATGGCTTTAGTGATGGGACTGTCTCTTCAGGTAGACAGGAAAAAACAGCATGAAACCTAATTGTGATCTCTTAATAAATAAGTAACTTAAAGCAAGCAGAAATTATACATTTAATAGGAAACAGATAAAGAACATTGATTTTAGCACTTGCAAGAAGATAGACTTTATGTATTTATTAAGAAATGTAATTTATTGTAACAGCTCAACCAAGATATGATCCCAGTATAGCAGTTGTGATTAGTTATTTAAAACATATCTCAGAGTTTAGGCTGAAAGAAAGAAATGTGGACAGAAATGATACAAAATAAAAATAAAAAAATCTAAACTATCCATGAACAACTAACTGAAGAAGACTTCATCTGAAGAGGAATACTTGTACTCCCAAAGTTGTCGGCTTCATTGTACTGGTCCTTTGGGATCAATTTACTATATGTCAGAACTTGGAACATGTTGACCAGGAACAGATGTGGAGGGGAGACTGGACTCGACCCCACCAAATGTTTTTAATGTGAATTTTGGGCAAACAGCTTTAAAAAAAGTCTTGAAGTTGGCCTACTCTGTGGCAAGGTCAGTCTCCAACCAAGCAGGGAATCACAGAGCTGTCAACAATTCCTCTGTTGCTTTTGTATTTGTTGAAAGAGAAGATTTGGGTCCTGCCAGAAAAACTGGCTTGGAAAAAAAATAATAGAAAGAGGGAGGTTTGGGGGGAGAAAGGAATATAGAAACTAAAGAAAAATGGAAAAAATATCTCTGGAGACTAGACTGGTTTCAATATTTAAACATGACTATAGTAAGCTTAAAATGACTGTTAAGTATCAGGTACTTCAGCTGCCATACTGAAATGCAAGTCAGACTTCTGAGGTTACTTAAATAGAAATGTACAATAATAGAAAAGCAGGAATATATTGATCTAGAATAAACCATAGCAGTCAGTAAAACATTAAAAATAGACATTTTTAAGGTAATTGCATTAATGTAGCTGATATATTCCCTAAGCCTGGTCCTAAGCTGCTCATATTCCCTAGGATCGTATATAGTGCTTCATGAAACTACTTAATTGTCTTTCAAACTTTTACTGCTTGCAATAAGTGCCATGTTCAAAACTGCAGTGCATTCTTGCATGTAAATACATTATATGCTCTTGAAAAATTATTGCAAATGAACTCTGACTGCATACCTGTATACTGAAAGTCACTATGCTTTCTGTGGAAATATGGAATACAAATGACATTTAAAATGATAATGAAAATTTGCTGGTGTTCTAAGTCTATTGAGAAATGTGACTTATTATCTAGATGACCTACCAGCTACCTAGTTTCCATACCATTTTTGTAAGCAAGTTGAACAGAAGATGTTCTGTGTAAGCAACACAGTCTCTGGGAGACTTACAGGTTAAATTGGAAACAAACATTTATTACAGTGCACAAGTGCACCTCTATTATACTGCACATTTATCATACCTAGAAGTAACATATTGGTAGGAAGGTCCTGCTGCCAGAACAAAGCCCTGATTAGTTACATCTGCAATTCAGCCATATTCCTTGTCCTGAAAAGCACAGTCTAAAAAATGTGTTTCTGTAAAACATATTACAGAAAGGCGTCTTTTTTGTAGCCTATTTATTTTAGCATGCCACCCTCCCAACCCTTGTAATACCACGAGGTTTATGGTTTTGTCCTATAGTAACTGGAATAATAAACACAGAATATAATGGGTTGAAAGGGACCCACCTTTCCCCATCTTCATAGGCATCCTGTGGATGCTCTTTAACAGCTTCATGCCCTGCTTAGACTACAGTGTCCAAACCAGTGCTGGCAGAGCCTGGACAGCGCACAGCGAAGTGGGACAACCCCTTTCCTCTCCCAGCTGGCAGTGCAGGCCTGACACATCTCGCCAGGTACGGTTGTCCCTTTGGGCTGCCAGGGCACAATGCTGGCTTAGATTCAACTTCCCATCAGTGAGAAGCCCCGGATCCCTTTCTGTGAAGCAGCTCTCCTGTCTCTTGTTCCCAGACCTGTACATACAGAGAGAGTGTTGCCTCATTTCTGCTGCAAAGTTTGGAACTTGTACTTCATGCAGATGGTGACTGCCTCTACATTGGTCAAGATCTTGTTGCAAGACCTCTCCACCTTGAGAGGTCAACACTTCTCCCAGCTTAGCATCATCCACAAATTTTAGTATATCTTCAATATTGTTATTGGAGTAATCGATAAAACATCATTATTCATTGTAGTGAAAAATGATGAGGGGTTCTAGTCAACAGCTGTCTGAACATGAACCAGCAGCATACCCAGGTGGCCAAGAAGGCCAATGGCATCCTGGCTTGTATCAGAAATAGTCTCCAGAAGGAGCAGGGAGGATATCATCCTCCTGTACTCAGTTCCTTTAAAGCCACATCTTGATAACTGTGTTCAGTTTTTGGCCAACCACTACAAGAAAGCCAGTGAACTGCTGGAGTGTGTCCAGAAGGGCAGTGAAGCCGTAAGGGGTCTGGAGCAAAAGCCTTACAAAAAGGCAGCTGAGAGAACCAGGATTATTCAGTCTGGAGATGAGGAATCTCAGGGGAGGCCTTAATGCTTTCTAAAACTCCCTAAAAGGAGGTTATGGTGAGGTGGAGTCAGATTCTTCTCCCAGGTAACTAGCAATAAGCCAAGAGGTAACAGCACTAAGTTGCACCAAGGGAGATTCAGGTTGGATATTAGGAAAAACTTATTCTCTTAAATAGTGGTCAGGGTTAGGAATGGGCTGCCCAGGGAGGTTGTTAAGTCACCACCCCTTGAAACATTCAAGGGACATTTAGATATGATATTGTAATGCCATGGAAAGAGCAGCAGTAACAGCAGAGCAGCAAGGTCCCAGGCTGCAGCAAGTAAGGATTTGCTCAAATGCATCAGCTATAAGCACAGAAACAAAGTAAAGAAGCTGCTTACCTTTGGAACACCTTAGGTAGATAGAAATTTCCAGACAGATACCCTTGCTTTCACTGCCAACCCTTAAATGAGGTCTGGGAAGGGGTGGATTCTGTACATTGCATGCACCTGAGTTCCCCTGAATTGGCCCTGCCTTCCCACCAGGTGCCAATCACTGGTTCAGGTTGTGACTTCATGTTTCTGCTACAGGTACTAAGGAATATGGTTTAGTGGGCAACATTGGTGGTAGATGGATGGCTGGAATAGATGGTTTACTCCAACCTTAATGATTTTACAATTCTATGATTATGGAGAAGCAGTACAAAAATGGAATGGAGAATCCCACTAATGACTGGTCACCAGCCTGATGTAACTCTATATACTAGAACTCTTAAGACCAATCTGTCAGCCAATAATTTGCCCACTGTATTATGTATTTGTCTAGCTGTATGCTGGAAACTTTGTCTAGAAGGATACTGTGAGAAACAGTATCAAAAGCTTTGCTGAAATGTAATGTGATTACATCAGCTGGCTTTGCTTGGTCAAAAAGACGCATAACCTTCTCTCAGAAGGAAATTCAGTTTATCAGGACTTTCCCCTCATTAGCCCACATTGGCTATGACCAAAACTGCGTTGTCTTTCAAGTGTTTTTCAGTAACTTCTCTCCATAATTTTACTAGGCACTGAAATAAGACTGACAGGCCTAGAAGAAAATCCCTGCGCAGCAAAGCCAAACTTCTGCCTCACTTTCTTGACTTTTGACACTTTGAAACTGCCTTTTCCTGTGCTTTTAAGGAATAGCTCTTAAAAACTGATCAACACTGACGGACCTCACAATTTCAAAAGCAGATTCTATGGTGACCTTATTAAGTAGTTCCTTGAACAACCTGAAATCTGTTTTCCCCATATCCAGGGTTGAAGGTTGGCTTCTTCCTTTCATTATCAGTCCACTCCTTCCTGAGCCACACTTGTCTGTTGCATCACCTCAAATGTCACACTAAGCAAGGAGGGATCGCATTTCTTTGCCCAAGTGGCTGGCTATCACTGCTCAATGGGTGAATATGAAAATAATCTCTCTGTACTTTCTCCTGTGCTAAGGGTGAGGGTTGGAAGGAGTCACCACAGTATTGCATCCTTATTGATCTGCACTGTCTTCACTAAACTCTGACTCTGATGATTATAAAAAGACTAATTGGTGCCGATTCCTTTTCTGCCTCCTACACATTCACAGCCATATATGAACATTAGGCCACTGAAGTGCTAAATCCATTCACTATTATCCAACAGTTTCTTGTCGTTCTCATGCTTGTCTTCATCTATCTTGCATTTGTATCCTAAATCTAGGGAAAATATATTTCTGTTTATATGAGATCTGCTCTGAAAGTAATGCCTCCTATTTAATTGTCTCACAATGTCAGAGGCAGATGCTGCTGTTACGGCAGTAGAGATTGAACCTTCCCACCAATATTCTGCAACATTTTGTTGCCGTGCAGCAGACGACAGCAGAGGGGCAGTCTGACCAAATGGTGCTTGACATGGAAGTGCATCAGAAGCAAATTTCCTACCAACGATATCATCATAGCAACTGTGGAAAATTGGGTTACTTTGACTGGTGTAGATTTTTGTGTGAGGAGCATGCAGGCTCTTATTCGCTGCTGGTGAAAATGCATAGCTTAGAACTGAATATACTGAAAAATATTGTTTTGCAGCTGAGAATTTATTCCACCAAATAAGACTATTGTGCTCCTCATAATGGTTGTAGTTTTCATGGAAATAAATAGGAGGCATTACTTTTGGAGCAACCAACGTGTATATATGTGTATATCTAGTATAAAATGCACCTATTTCATACCTAGTGATTTTAGTCACTTTAATTAGAAGTGATATCTAATATCCTTTAATGATGAGGTCTCTTCCAACAGTTAAATACCAACAGTAACTACAGCAACAGCCAGGCATTTCCTCTGTTAGACATTTCCTGTCTTCAGTTCAATGTTGCAGTGAAATTCATATTGACTTGATTAACTATTTGTCATACTTGGCAAAACTGACCATCAAAGGCTAAAAGACTTCATCAAATATAATTGGTGATGGATCTCTTAAACAGTCTAGTATTTTTTGAATTGCAAGAAGAAAACAGTAAGATTTTTGGAAGAGCTCATTGTGGTAGCATGGTAGATACTGGATTAATCTTTAAGTATAGCCACTACTTACAGACCTAAACAAGTTTTTAATTCCTTTGCAAACCTTGTTCTGAACACTTTAAAACAGTTTTTGTTTATGATGGGCTCAGCCCTTTGGCAGGTTCTCAAAATGCAAGGTTCTGGAATAGTGCTACTTCAGCTAAACCAAATTTCTCTTTCTCTAGATAGACTCTGAGGATAATACAGAAAAAATAAATAAATAAAAAAAGCCAAGTATATCCAAATACATAGGTAAGATGAAAATTATATTCTTTATAAATAGTTGTTGCTGTCCGCAATGATGCCACAACATTTAGAGTATCATTAAGGGATCAAACAGAAGATGAAATGAAAATGAGAAATGGCCGTTTTCTCTACAACAAATATGTCTAGCAATTAGAAAAAATACTAAGAAAAAAAAAGAAAGAGGTACAAAATCTATGAGCTGAAAAGTCTCATTAAAAATGTTATTATATATATATATATATCCAGAATATACAGAAATGATCTCATGATTTTGAACTTTTGAAAACTTCTGTTTCTTTGGAGAGTCACTTCGAACAAAGTTTGTTGGAACAGCAGTGTCCAAACATGCAAAGGGTCCAGAGAAGAGGAGGTGTAAGAGAAAGACCTTTTCTTAATAGTTTTTACATAAGTTCATTATGTTCTAACAGAAATTAAATATTGAACAAGCTTCCTTGAAGTGTCCCACTTTCCAGTTTAAAAATAGCAATGTTTTTTCTCTTAAGGATAGTGCTGTGGCGGCCATCAAAACATACCAGCAATTAACTCAGCATGTAACCAAAAGATCTAAAAGGCATTGCACAGTGCTAATTGTTTGTATACATTGGGTGCCAGCAGGAAATGGAATGATTTTTAGATGCAATCTGAATTGGCAGGCAGTGAATGAATGGTGGAAGACATAAGCACTTGGTGTGTCAATTATCTGCCATGTCATTCATTATCCTAATTAATGTCATCCAAAATGCCTATGTCTACCACAAGGCATGTTCCAGTCTCTTTATAGAAAATTCCTTTCTGCCCAGTGCTAGTTATCAGTCATGCTAAAAACCTTGGATTTGTGAAAAGAAATGGAGCAGGATGAAGAACCACAGAAATTGCTTATTCACTGTATTTGTTTTTCTTGTTGCAGTCACTGTAACAAAAGCCTGTTAAAAATCTGCAATTTCCTCAAGTTGGACTATCTCCCCACTCTAGTCCAAACACACACAAGGTTTCATACAATTCACATCTCATTTCTAGAAGTAAGCTGTATACCTACCAGCATTTTTAAAGACAGTACTGCCCTGTTTGCATTGCCTATTTGCATTTTGAAAAGTTCAAGGTATTGTCTCTATGTTATAATAACAAACATTGATTGGAAGGAGGAGAAAACTGTATAAATTTAGTTGAAATCATCTCAGAATGAACACATTTTATCTACTAATATGCTCTTCTTAATTCTTTCTCCCAGAAAAGGAAGATTTTCAAATACTTGCCTCACTGTTGTTCCATGTGTAGGTTTAAGGAACCAAATCTTCTTCTGCTACAGGAACCTTAGTGCTATACTATATGTTGTCTTATGTATTTACTCTTTACAAAAATTTTATGACTGTTTGAATGATAAGAAGTTCACAGAAATCCAATAGTATAAGACACGGACACTCCAGTGTTTATTTAAGGGTACATTTTTCATTCAAGTGCTTCAAAAACCTCACAGTAGGCAGTTGAATTTTCATCTAGATTTCTTAGGAATCACTGTAAAGAAGGCCATTGCCATTAACCCATCCTAGATCACAGCAGTATATTTGCATTTTAAATCCTGGACTGTATTTTCCTCCTTCCTTCCCAGTGATTACTCCACCTCACATACTGCACCACAGCATCATGTTATGAGCGCGGGCAGCACATTCCTGCATCTGGCATAAATAAGTTAATGCTTTGTAATAGGTCTTACCAAACTAAAAGCAATAATTTGTCACCAGACTGAACTATATTTGGCTTGATCTACTACTTCTCACAAGCAATCATGCCAAGATTTAGTGACTTGCTTCAAGTATCTCTCCTGTCAGCAGCAGAGATCATCTAGTCTTTTGCTGCAACTTCATGCATTGTAAACTTGTAGTGAAATTACTGTGAGTGCAAACCTGCTTTGGATTATAATGGCAAAAGGAAGATGTGCGAAAGTGTCAAAAATTTACTGATTTGGGGGATGCACTACCAAAATCCATGCTCACCTCTTTACAATACCAGGGAATTTTAAGAAGCGTAGCCTACATTTTCAAATACCTTCCATCACAAAGGAAACAAAAATGTGAGAAGGAGATGGAGAGTATTCTCTAGATAAAACCATCACAAAACACATTTCTGAATTAAGACTATTTGTAGGGCAATAAAGGCCTCTTTTTATTATAGTTGCTGTCATTTCAGTCCTGACACAGAGGTTTAAAACACTCTGGTGGGAGCCAGTCACATAATTTCCTGCACCCAGGGCACGTGATGGTAGCTCAGTGCTATTTGCATCTGTCTGGATGCAGGTGAGCCTTTGTCTGGCACTGACAGCATGGCTACCATTATCTTCTCCAGTTATCTTCTATCTTCAATGGAGGTGAATCTTTTGTGTTTTATTAATTGTAAAGTGGCAAGAATCCTTAATGAGATAAAAGCAGTGTTTCCCAGAGGGCAGAGCAGTTTAATCTTCACAAGATGACTCTAATTGCATGGCAGTCCTTTATTAGGGCTGAATTTTGTCACTGTGAATCAAGAAGCTTATCACTGGAATGTCTAGTGCAAGAATTTGGATGCTGCGGCTTTCTCATTTGGATTAAAAAATAGGTTTATTGTGTTTCCATTTTCATGTCTTTCTCCCTGATTTAATCAACTGGCTACAGAGTAGCTCAGAATCTGAAAAGAGTATTACCATGATAACCACTGCAAATATCTCAGCCTCTGTAAATAAGCCCCAGAATTGAAATTGAGCCACTTGGACTATAAGTCTCCATTTCCAATCTTTCAGTCAAACTGCAAAATATTTTCCAGTTTTCACTCTTAATTCTTACAAAACTCAACTCATGCTGAATTATCATAAGACACAACATCCATTCTGCACAGAAAGGTAACAAAAAGCAGTTAAAATATATACCATTTTTTAAGATTCAAAGCATGGAACGGATACAGAATACAGTTTTGGAAGAGATTTGCAGAAATATAGAAACAGCTGGAGGCGAAAACACTAGAAGAGCATTGAAGCCAAGACTCAGCCTCCTGCACTTCCACTGGGGCCTGCATCAGGCTCAGGGGTGCAGAAGAATTCCTCATGTCTACGGCAACATGAAGACCAACTGGGATTATGCCTCTAAGCATGAATTAATACTGCCTGAAAGGAGCTCTAACTCCTCATGGATTCAGGGTGGGTCTTGAGACTGACAATTTGGAATAACTTTCCAAAACTTCCCTTATTTATTTCTTTCTTGTAAGCCTGGAATGAAAAGGTGATATCACCCATGCTTCCCCTTTCCTACGGCTGCTGCTTGTAATTCAGTAGTAGCACAGTTAACACTGCAAGGAGATGGGGATATAAAATCTGCTGAGATACAAGCCTGCACAGTAAAATAAATCTACAAACAGCACAATCCAGAACTCAGAGCTTTCCACATCTTACTAAGGAGAGGAAAATGAAGGAAGAGAATGAGGTGTAAAGTTAGGCAGGCTGTTACCCTGACCTGCAATAGAAACTTCTTTCCTGTTCTTTTCTTTGTCTGTCATGTAAAACTAGTGAGAAAACAGCAGAAAGATTATTAAGGAATTACTTCTGAGTTTCAGACTTCAGTATATTTTTTAAGAAGAGATTTTAATGATTAAAGGAAATGTTAACAAGCACACACTATTTTCATATTTCTGTTGGTGTCACTCTGGATGCTTGTGCAAAAATGTGATGTTCTGTCTAATAAGGTATTATCTACTGCAGATACATGTTACCAAATAATTATAACAAAAACAATTTCTGCTCCATTCAAAGCATTGAGAGCTGGGAGTTGGGGAGGGGAGGAAAGTGGAGGTAGATAGAAATATTTGTGGAGTGGAGAAGATCAGAGTTATTCAGGGATGTGAAAAGAACAAGGAAATTTTTATATAAAAGCTCTGTAGAAACTGCTGAAAAAAAGAGCAGAAAACAGTGAATCCAGGCCTGGTGTGAATACAGTTTTTGTGAGAGTTTGACAATCTATCCAGATAATGCTGAGTTTGCTGCATACTATCAATATGGGTTCTGTAGTGCATTGCTGCTAAGGATGTGCTTATAGGCATTGGATATATGAACCTTAGATATATATTCTCTTCAGTCAGCATGGTTAGAATAGACAGTGTAATTAATAAGTCTGTGGTGAACTGACTGCCTTAGACTTTAAAGAGACTGGAAAGCAATCACATGGACTACTCAGCAGTAGAATGATGAGGTACATAACAAGCAGCCACAGATTCAGCTAGCAAAAATGATGAAAACAAAGGACATGACTTGTTGGGGAAAAATGTGGAGTAGTCTACCCTCAGTTTTCCTTAAAAAGGTTGTAAAATGAAACAAGCTTAACTTCAACCATTTGTTTAACCAAGGAAAAATTTAAAAAAATCCAACAAAGTATAATACAGTTCAGCTACACTAAAGTTTAGCTTATCTGTGTTCTCAGTGATAGAGGTAGGCAATCCATAGTAATTATCTTGGCCAAAAATCTCATACAAGACAGATGCTTTCCTCAAACAGATATCCTTATATATACGGGTTCTTCATCTGAACAGTTTAAGAGCAATTTCCTCTTTCAAATGAAAGTCTATGACAAAACAGCATATGCTGAATTATTACAAATTCTGAGCAAAGCAGATTTTCCTACACTTGATATTCATAAATTCGATGAGGCAGAACTTTGTATCGCACAATCTGTGTTTTCAGCAGAACCGTCCTCAATGCAGCCAAATATGTCAATTTGCAGGGTTTAAAAAGTATTGATTATAAATAACACATACGCATTGAAAAGTATTTTAGTCTTTACCAAAAAAACTTTCAACTATCTTGAACCAGTAGTGCACTGTCTGCGGCATTATCCATTATTTAATGTAGCAGTGAGGTGAGACTTTGTGGTAGCAGTCATCCCAGTGACCTGCCAAATCTGCATGTAGTTTCTTCAGTGATCTAGAGACAGTGGCCAACTGAGGTGATATGAATGCCACAGTCACTCCAACATGACAGTGAGGACACCTCAGCTGGGAGCAAAACAACAGGGCAAATTTGGAGATGGAGAAATTTTGGTCTTGTCTGTCCCTCACAATAGTCCACAGTATATCCTCATTTCCTCACTAAAAAGGGGTTAAAAATATCATGTTTTCATCAGCTGAGGTCACACCTGCAGCCTCAACCTTCCCCACTGCTGTGCATTTGCAATATATCCTTTAGTATTTCAGGATCCCATTTATAGACATACACCTAGTCTCTTCTTCTTCAGTCATCATAAGTCTCATGGCTTCCCTGAAGGCCTCAGAAACAGATCTGAGTTTCTGTGAGCCTGAAGCTAATGCTTGCGGCATCTTCATTTCCTACAGGAGACTGAGCCTGGATAACTGTCATGCTCAAGCACTATCTGCTTTTGGGCAACACTGGCTCTCATAAAGAGAAAGTAGTCCCCTGCTTTCTCTCACCTTCCTCCCAGGTCTCATTGTAATATACTTTCACAGCACAGGCCACATCCAGTGGCCATGATTCAAAGGAAATGCAAGTGGGAAAGATTCTCCAACAGAAACAGTTCCAAGGTGGGTTAAAACAGAGCACCACCCAACAATTTTTTGTAATCCCTTTTTAGATTCTAATCTCTGCACTCAACAAAATCACCTTTCTATAGTAGCAAAGATGAGCAACCCCTGTTCTTTAGCTACTACTTCTCTTTCATTTCCCAAAGAAAGCCCTTCCATACTGCTGCCACAGTCACACTAGAGGCTTTCTGTAATGCGTCCCACAATGTGCTTTGTTCAAAGACTGTGTAACATTACTTTGCTTTCTCTAAGGCTGCATGAACACAGCTGTGACTGGCTGAATTAAATGAAACAGTGACTCACACTACATCTTTGATATTGAAAAAGGTGTGGGTAGTATTTCATAGCTCGCAAAAAGCTATGATTTCACATTATGTTTAAATAAAGAACAGCAAAGACTTTAAAATGAATAAACTATAGATGATAGATGATGTATCATGTATTAAAAAATGTTGGCAATATTTTACATGGTTCTGTCATCATCCATCATCAGGAGAATCGCAAGTGGAAGAAAAGTTAAGATGAAATTTTTAATGGATGTTTTAATATGTGTTACAGAAAGAGAAAATAAGGGCTTAGAAACAAAGCATGGCACTACTCACTCCTCAGGTCATATTTTCTGTGGAACGGCAGGAGAAATAGTCTGCAAATGCAAAGGTTCAGGCTGTATTTGTCTTTGTATCACACAGTCACATGAGTACAAAATGGATATTAAGTACTGCTGTTCTTGCATAGTGGCATTCTCACATTTGCTCTTTAAATCGAAAACATTACATCTTAGCAATGGAGAATTATAGATAAGTAATTTATGGGATAAGAGGCATCTAAATTCTGCTTCTCCAATCCTCTTTTCTTACGTTACTTGGCACAGTCTTGTGTTTTTGAAAGTAGCCTAGGCAAATTCATATACCTACAAATAAGAATGAGCTCAAACCAAAAATAGTTGGCAACAGAACTACACTGTGCAGTTTGTCACAGGAAATGTTTACTCTCAACGAGCCAATATGCTTTTTGAAGTTACCTTCTTCAAGGCATCTGATTCCTTCCTACAAAGACTATGGGATGATGTGAGGTAGAGGTTTGGAAATAAGGAGATTGGCAAAAGAAGAAAAAATTCTATGGAGAACATCTGTGCCAGAAAGACTTCCTCAACTTCTGCAGGAAATAAAAGGAAGGGAGACAAATCACACTACTAGGAACACCAGAAGGTGTGCATGATGTTGTTCAAATTGACCGCTTTTCCTTTTTGGAAGCAAGACAGAATACGCAGAGGTCTATTTGGTAGTAATTACATGATGAACACCTTCTTTTCAGATACTTCAAACTGCAATCTGACTGAGAATCATCTTAATTTTTGTCACCGTTCCTTTGTTATTGTTGATGATTCCAAATCAGCATTACTCATTTCAGATAAGATGCCAATGTAGACGCAGACTGAAGTAATCTAGGAAGTGTTAGCCAGCTGATAACATGGAGGTGTTTGGAGGATTGTGAAGGAAGATCAATACTTCTCAGCATGATTCTGAAGACCAGTGAAGTCCCACTTCTTCTCTGCAGTGAATATAAGAGTGAGTCAACCAAGACCGTTTTATTTTATTACACGTGGTTTGAACACACCTTTCTAAGCAACTTGCATAATATTCTCTCAATTATTTGCTGTCTTTCTGCTTCAATCTCCAGCCCTTTGCTTTGTTGTTTCTTCAACTACCAAAGGAAGCCTCAAGTTCTCTAAGGTCCTAAGTACTGAATAATTAATAAGATTTTTCAAATATTCCCTCAATTTTTCCTCTTCTTTTCATAATGTCCTAATAAATCTAATTATATCCACAGAACATCCCCTCAGCCACTCTCCATCTGTCAGAACAACTGACAATATCTTCTAGAGAAATGTGCTCCAAAGTCTGCCCATAATTCAACTCACGCAAACTGAAAGATCCAGTTACAGATTTACTTCTTCCTCTGATGGTTATCTGATAAAACTGGTCAAGAAATAGAAGCCAGCAGGTTTACAATCCCAATTGCTTGTTTGCTAGCCTGTCTCCGCACAAGTGTGGGAGTTATAGGAGGAGCTACTGTCAACACCTACCATGTACTTCAAACAACAATATTCTTTCCCTAGCATCTCATTCTCTATGTCGGCTACCCTTGGATACAACACAGCCATGCTGGACTTCACAAGGCTTTACTGGAACCGAATTCTAGATCCACGTATAGAGCAATCTGTACCCATTGGTCCTCAAAATGAATATACAGGTATTCAAAATTCTGGCCTAAGCACTGATCTTTTGCTGTAACAAAACAGAGAGAAAAATAAGTATCTTCTTTTTACTACTAGATAAGATTAAGACTTCTGTATGTTTATTTATAATAACAGAACAATTTAGGTTGGAAGGGACCATTGGAGGTCATCTGGTCTGAACTTACAGCATTGTCTGGGACAATTTCAAAGTGATATCAGGTTATTTGGAGCATTATTAATTTTAAATGGAAAAGAAATCCAACAAAACAAATGAAGGAGGGAAGAGATGCCATTCTGGCACTGAGTCTATTTCTCCATGTTTTAAAAACTGTTTAGATACCAGAAAAAGAGCTTGTCTTGCCTTCCATCTCACTCCAATGCAGGAAGAAATTTACTGCTGACTGCACTGTGGAGATTCAGATAACTAAAGAATGTAAAAATAGTATAAAACTTGTCTTTCTGCCTTAGTTTCCAAAACCCATGCTGAAGGGAGTTTGGAGAAAGAAAGCAGCATTGCAAAGAAACTGCAGCAATAAGCACGGAAGTGGTTTGCAATGAAGTTGCTTCACAGTCAGAAAGCTTTTCCTATTCTTCCTCCTCCAAACATATAAGTTTTTAACACAGCTGTAGGAAGATCATCACCTTGACACAAACTGTATCAGCTCTTTGATTTTTGCATCATATTTGCCCATCTTGGAGACATTTGTATCTTAGGACATGCTGCAGTGTAAATGAAATTGATGAGAATCAAAGAAGATAGTCTCCTAACTTCTCAGTACACCATTCTAGTCATACTTCTAGCACTCATTGCTGGGGATTCACAGTGTATGTATGTCCTAAACTAACCACAGCACAAGCAGAGTGACTTAATGGAGACATAATTCACAGTATCGTTCTAACCTCAGGAGGATGTTCACAAGGCCTTTGGCCTGAAGTGGGTGGCACATGTCATGTATTAAATTGTTTTTCTTCTCTCTTGGGACTTTCACTCAGAATGCTAGGCAGATGGAAGTAACTCTGTTGGATGAAGAGATGTAGGCATCTTGATTAGGAGTTGCACTTCTGTGCTTAAAAATAAGGACGTTAGAGGCTCCTACTTCACTTCCAAGTTACAAATAGCAAGGTGTGAAAGCCCCTAGGAAAATTTCGTGTCCTGTTCTTGTTTTTTAATAAAAAATAGGGTAGTTAGTTAATTGATGTTTCTATGAGATCAGCATGATGGCTGTACAGAGAGTTGTCAGCATAAATTTATGATCACAGCCAAGTTGCCAGCAGTGACCAATTCATACAATGCCAGCAAAATTCAAAACATAATTTCATCCTGTACAAACTGACTAATGCACGGTCTCAAAGTTATAGTGGCTAAAATCTCATCTGTTTGTACTTCACTAATGCAAATTCTCTAATGAAGCCATGCCTCTACTGATTCAGTTTTGAGCAGGAGGCTGGACTAGATGACTTCTCAAGGTCCCTTCCTCTTAAATGATTCAATGATTACTGAAATGTGTTTTGAATGTGATTTACTTAAATCCACAACCTCACCTAGAAAGGTGTTTACTTACTACATCCAAATGTAATGCATTTTTGTCTTGTGAGAAAGAGAGTTTGACAGGGAAATGGGGAGGAGAAGGAGGAAGTAAATTACCCAGGTGAGAATGAAAGGTGAGTATTATTGGAATATTATTGAAGAACTCTACAAACAAGAAGAAAGTCAGAAAGAAAACTTAACTGGAAAATGTAGGCTCAGTACCTTTAGTTAGCAAGATATTCAATCTACATTAGGCCATATGAGACAGCCATACTGTCTCTCTCCACATTGTCTTCTCCTCCCCTTCACATCAAGCTATTTCTTTCAAATTAAAAGTTTGCAAAGGGGCTGGAACTCTCTAGAACAGAGTATATGGATATGAACAAAGAATTCATTAGCAAAGGATTTTCTCTCTGCACTCAAACTCTGGAGGAAATCATGACATAAACCAAAGGGGATAGCCAGAAAAGTTGTGCTTATATTGTGCTTATTCCATCATGGAATTTTTCTTATTGAAAAATTTGGCAAACACAAAAAGAAGGAAAAAATATATAGATATTTAACTTCTCTGTTGAATTTCTAGGTAAAATGATTAATGAGGTAAGCTGATGCTTATAGATTAGGGACACCTAATCACTTCCCCTAATTAACTTATTTAAACATCTATAATAATTGGCTTCTGACTATTTTCAAAGTACAGAGCTAGATGAATTCTAGGTCCTGAGACTGTAGCTGTACTGCCATAATAAAGAAGAAAAGGCTGACCATCAGCATAAGCTACTGGAAAGGCAAATTTGGCAATTATTTTCAAACAAATATTCTTTATCTTGCTGTTTTAGAATGATGAAGAAGCATGAATGGCACTTACTAATGGCATTTTTGAGTACTGAAGCATTTTAGGCAAACTACCATCCTAATGCAAACTACATAGTGACAATATATATTTGGGTTGCAATATATATGTGTGTATTTGTGTGCCTGAGCCTCCCTAAAGTTTTCAGTGTTGTTCTCATCCAAATATGTGGAGAAAGTGCAATGCTCTCTCCAGTTTCTGAGAAGTGGTCAATGCAAAGAAGTGAAAACCAAACAAATTAATTCACAAAACATCCGAATTAACATTTTACTGCAGAAGTCATGGATGCTCTGGGAGAAAAGGCCAGATTGCCATCAGTCAATTCAATAATTTGATAAGAGTATAGGAAAAAGAGAGGAAAAGAAATTAATTCTGATGTTTCAAGTCTCTAGTTTAAAAACAAATGAGTATTGTTAGGTTTGGGAAACTAGCTGTGGTTTGGTTGCTTGGAGGTTTGCTTTTTGTATTATTATTATTGTGCTTGGGTTTTGTTTTGTTTTTAATTAAGTGTACAAAGCAGCTTCACACTTCTACAAGAATGTCCTTCAGGACTGTGTAGCAACAGGGAGCAGTACCCTAAACATGTAGAAGCAGTCATTTGCATGCCACAGATCTCTGACAGAACAGTTACCTAGCTGATAAATGTATCTTGTTGAATCACAAGGGAGAAAGGTTGTAGTGGCAGACTAAAGATAGACTAATGCAGTGTAAAGCTCTGGAGGTTTGGGTTCTGGTCATTACAGGGCACAAAGGAGACCGTTGCTATGGAACTAACTTCTTTATTTCAGCACTGATGGAAGACTGCTGGAGTAGAAACATTAAAATAATTTAAGCAATGAAAAGATTCATAATTTTTTGAAAAGTATGCAGGTATTTGAAGATGCAGGTAATTACTCTTGAAAATTCCCAGTGGGTGTCTCACTGAATATTCAGCTGTCCAAGTATGTTGAGTGTGTCTTCAGACACCTGACTTTACAGGAGAAGTGAAAGAATTCCATCCTTTTTTATTTTTGCTCTACAACTTGAACAACTGGGAGAATCCTTCATTTTCACATCCATGCAACAACACTCTCATTATTTTCCTCTCAAAAACTGATGTTCTTCAATGCTTCAGGTAAAATATACATAGTCTGTGCAGGGAAAACCCTGGTTTATGACAAAAGGGATTTCTAAAGAGCATGTGGAGATAACTTGAACCTCATATCTCATCTCTCTCAAAGACCAACAAAAGAGCAGATACATGGTTTACATTCAGTGTGAATTTGTGAGAATGATGAATGACAGACAGTTAAATGAATAGAAAATATGTATTAATTTTTCTTTGGAAGCCCTAGGATCAAAACAGATTTATTTTCATCTTCACTGTTTAACTTGCTCTACCTTTGAAGAAAGGAAAAGAGCATTTCTTGCTCTTCTTAAATCTAGAATAAAGACACACTTGTTTGTTAGAGGCTTTGAACTGTTAAAAAACAAATATATAGTTTTATAAATTATATTAAGTCTTACTGTCACAATGCTAGAATGCTGCTTTGTTCTTTGAAGCCCTCTGGGATGAGTTCACTGGGTGAGAAGCCCCATAAATATGCATGGGGCAGCAGTGTGTCTCACTTTTCTAAATTAAATATTTTTGCCACTCAGACCTTAAAACACTTTTGTTTATACAGAGCTGGAAAGCATGATATGTAGCCTAATTATATATGCTATGCAGTGAGAACTAGTACTGAGAGAAGCAAATTTCCTGCCACTATTTTCAAAAGCTATCAAAACAAAATCTGTTTTGAATTAGACCCATTACGTCAGAGATAACTTTGTTACGAGTTTTGAAGTGAGTTTTCCAAGAGGATGAATTCCTGCCTTCTCCAGAGCCTGTGTTTTATTCCCAGGAGGACACCAGAAGTAGTAAAACATCCCTGTTCTCATTCTCTTGGGAACCTCATTAATTTACTTGTGTCTGATTCCTTACAGTACGAGTATAAAATTAGCAACATGAACCATTTTTTGTAAAAGGAAAGAAGGGGAAGTCATGGTCGCTGACATATTTGGCTTTAATGAGAGACAGTAAAGGTAATGACCTTAAGATATTTGAATTGATAGTGTCAAGAAAACTTAGAAAAAATGAGGATTTTTAGAAATAGCATGCTATGGTACACGAAAGTGAGCGAGAAGGTTCATTCTGTAGTTACAGGTAAACCACTTGGTAATTCCATTGGATTCTAGAGCACTTCCTTGAAAGTTCTGAATTATTACAGTGTGTCACTAGTTAAAATAAATCAAATCCATATACTCATCTGATATTTAACAAAGTAGGCAGCTTCACATTGGTCTGTATATGAAAATTCACACCACTGGTGAGTTTTAGAGCCTATCAAGATTCAGAGTACTCCAATTCCCCATAAGGAGTTAAATGAATGCTAAAGAGCAGAGCATGCTCTGTACAAAGTCTACAAATTTACCAGGTACACCTTCAGTATAAATAACCATCAGTAGTTCTGCATCAAATCAAAGCAACTGAGGAAGGTCTCTATATGCAACTTTCCATAGTCTGTGAGCAAAATCATATACATCCAAGGAAAGGCAAACCTTGGTGAATTGTGTGCAGAGCTGCTGCCCTTCCACACTTCAACACACATAGTTCTTTCACTGCCACCAGGATTATATAACCTTTCAGGGGATCTGATCATAAAAGTCCATTTGCTCACTGTTCTGTCCTCTTTTTCATTCTGAACCCATTGTAGTGAATCGCAAGACGTCTTATACTGATAGGATTTAGCCTTCAGGTGCATTCAAAAGTAAAAACTATTTCAATTTTGCTCTGGGCTTAGAAAGAGAGGTAAGAAGAATAGTCAGCTACAGGTACATACGACTAAATCCTCAGTATATCTACATTCATAACGAGGAATAAGGAGTTCTGCTTGTACCCTGAATGTTTGAACCCAAAGAAAACTGATTAATTTTTTGAAAAGGCTGAATTATGTTTTAGAGAAATAGGAAATTTTTGTTACCAACGTAGAATCAAAGACACTGAATAATGTTAGATCTCAGTGAAGAGAAAATGAGGATCTTAAGCCAAAACATGACCAAGAAATGCTGAGGAGGAGAAATTAGAATTCTACTGAACAATATAAACAACTCTATGTTCTTGCTAACATCTGTGATGCAACTTTTTCCTGTTTAAATCTTTTAGTGATTGTCACCTTTTTTACACTCTTTTGAAATCCATCCATTTTCAGAGATGTTAAGAGTTTTGGAATTTCTTTGCCACTAATTGCACTTTCAATTCAGTATTCAGATATGGGAGCAGGAAGAAGGAAAGAACATGACAAATAACAGATAGTGGAAGATATTTGCATAATTTTAGGAGATGGAAATGTTTCATTTTTATTTCTACAAATTAACCAGGTAAAAATGCATTTTAAATGTCATTATGAAACGGACACATTTTCCTTGATCATCCTTATAGTGGGACAGCACTCAGATTAGAGCACTTGTAGATAACATTACAGGTAATAAAATCATCCAGCCTAATTTTAAACTGCTGGATTTTCTAATTTTGAATAAACGTGAAGCTGCTTTAGCTGTTATTCATCTATAGGTCTCAAAGTACAACATGTTCATTAGTTACAGATTAACATAATCTAATCTGAGAACCCACCCTGAACAAAACCAGAATAGCTTGGATAAACTTCAACCGCAAATGAATAACCTACTGTTTTACTTCAAAGCCATTATCATAGCACACAGACAGTCTTTTTATGATGTTACTAATCTTAGCAACTGTTCTAAGGAAAGGCTTTAAACTATTAATCAATTGAAATACATGATTTAGACAGCAGCATTCAAAGAACATGACTCAGAATGCTTTCTGAAAAACACTACGTAAATGCATAAGTGCTAGAATACAAAACCAAACCAAACCCAAAAAATAACAAAATAAACAAAGAGAAAAATAGGTTAAAAAAACCCCAAAAATTCACAAAACAAAACAAAATGGAAACATACCACTACCACCACAAACCAGCCAAAGGATAATTAAACATAGAAGGGAGGAGTTAAAAATGTTATCTTGTATTTAACTTGTTCCAGCTGTTGGGACAGTTTCAATCCCAACAGAAGTCCTAATCTGATGGATCCCTCTACATTACAAAGTATTTAGCTTCACCAAAGCTTCCTCCAGGCACCTGAGCCCATCTAGAATGTACAGTAGAAAGCACACAAGGAAATGGAAAGTAGAATGTTAAAGTTTCTGATTCACTGACAAAAAACATAAGCCATTCAACAATTCCTTTACCACACTGCATTAAGAAGAGAGTTTTCTGGTGTACTTGATTGAGTAAGGTAATATTTGCAGTGCAATATGATTTTGAAGAATAAATTAAAAATGTACATCTCTTTGGAAATCAGTCTTGTCGACTCATGATGTGGCTATTGCTAAGTTTGTTGCTACGACTTTTCTACCATTAGAAGATGATTAAGATGCAAGGTTATGAATTTCACTTTGTATAATGCTGCAAGTTTACTTGGGATTGTGTTAATCAGATACAGAAATAGATAAACAAATTAGACACAGCAAAAGAACCCAAGCTCTAATAAACATAGGCATGTTGGCAGAAAGAATATATTTGGATTATCCTTTAAAACACACTTGTGTTGTTTAAGAATTTTCTGAAGGTCTGCTGAAATCTAACAGCTAAATAACAGCATGTTATGCACAAGCCACTGAAATGCAGGGGGAAGCTGTGTTTGCTTATTCAGCTCCTGAGAGCAGCCTTTTGTAAAACCTACCACTGAGAGACAGGGTTTATCTGATCATACCCTGTGGGTCCTTAACTGCTGGATTTTTCCTGGGAAAACCTAGTGTGGGATCTACAGCATAAACTGAAACAGCACCCAAAGAAGAATTTCACTGTGAACACTCAAATGAAAAATGATTACAGTTTTCTAAGTGTCTCACAGCCAAGTTTATAAATTGCAAGTTTATATTCCTCCCAGTCCTAAAAGAGTACAAATTAACTCCTCATTCATACTTAGTGCCATATCCCCAGGTAGCTCAGGTTTCTAAGCAAAAAAGAAAGGAAGGAAAGAAAAACCTCATAAACCGGAAGGGTACAGAGTGTAGAAAGGCAAAGGTCTTTTCAAGATGTTGAAAACTGATGCTGAGTTCCTCCCAAGTTATTAGTGTACTAAATACATACATGTATATATACTTACGTGATGTGGTTTATTCTTTCAGGTTTTACAGGGACTTACTGGGATGCAAGTCAAATAGTTTTAAGCGCCCTGGTTTAGTGAGTTCAGTGCAAAAAGAAATGAGAAGTTAAGAAACCGTTTTTAAGTTCAGAGTAGCTTTCTTCACTTGGTCCTGACAGAATTACAGTATCATTTAGCGAGAAGTCTAAGTGTCACCTCTGTATTGAGAAATTCTTTGCTTGCATTAAGAGGAAGACAAGATACAAGGTTTGAAATGATGGCTAAGGGACAAATTAATACACTGATTTATTACCAAGTCAGTATAGCAGATAAAAGAAAAAGGTAGGAAAATAGGATATATTAAAATGTGGTTTATCCAAATCTTTTCTACTAGGAAGGAGTCAAATTCCTCTTTCAGTAGTAAGAAACCAGTGCTACAGTAGTACAAAACTCACCAGCACAGTCCAGTGGATCTCAAGATTGATGACAAATTGTGTATATAAACTTAGAACATTGTACACACAGCATCTCAAATAACTGTCCATTCTGCTCATAGAGTAGAAATTGGATAGTTACTGGTTTCTCTCGCCAAACGAGTTCAATTCCAACATGTAGCCAACCTATTTCAGACAACTGTGTGCATCGTATTCATCAGCATAACTGGACTGACAAGACCTCACAGAGTAGCTTTGCCTGCACCTAACTTCATGGTTCCCCTCCAGACATCTGAGCTTAATCATTGGTATAAAGCCTATTCAGTGATCTGTCTTGATGTCACAGCATGTGAGCAACACCTTTGTCTGGGCTGCTGCTTGAATTACCTTACTTTTCAAACTAGAAAGCCCATACACATTAACCTGGTTATTGACAAAGATAATTGGTAAACTCAGAAACATCAAACTGACTTCCTGCTTATATCCATCTCAATGTTCTTTCATCACTGAGTCCACACAATATTGTGCACCATGTTTCATCTTCTGGCAAAAGTTTTTGTAGCCATGGGAAAAAGTATGCCTAAAGTGATATTCAGCTCCCAGATGCAACTGTATTTTAAGCTACGCCTTGGTAACATCCGTTCAAAAAAGAGGTGTGTAACACTGCAGTTCAGATCTGTTTTTTTAACTGCATCTTTTTACTGCCAGTGAAATGTTTCCACCTGTTAAAGGAATTATGTTTCATTTATTTATTTATTTATTTATTTTCCTGAAGGACAAGGATACAGAAGATGTAGGACCCAATATGCATGCGCATTCATGCACACAGACAAGAACTCCTCTTTTACAGACTCGTGGGTCTCAAAGCATAAAATTATTTTTCTGGACAATAAAATTGAGAAATTGTTGGTATGAGACAAAAACTTGTCTTCAAAGTCGCTTTATAGCAATTGCATTATGCTTCAAAGTACTTCTATGAATCAGAGGCATTAAAGATCACCAATGATTGTTTTTCTAGCAGTATTAAGAAACCCTTGAATGCCTACAAGGTAACATGCGCATGCAAGTGCTCTATAATATCCCTAATGAATGCATTTATACCTTCACCCAATATTTTAAATTATGGAGGAATTGCTCAAGTCTGTCTTCTGAAGTTCTTATCAGCTCAATGAAGGTTTTAGTGCATGTTCTATGTAGCTAATCTTTGCTGTTGTATTCTGTTCTGCTCTATAAATGCTGGCATCTGTGTCCTTATACTTGAAAATATCTGTTCACAGTTACTGAGACTCAGGTTTCTATTCACTTCAACAAAGCACAGTGATATCAGCTATTTAGCTGGACATGTGAATATTTATCTTCAGATACTTATCATCAGCAACTCCCATAACTAGCCCAAACTACCTATGCTGGCTGCAGCAACAGAAACTTAGCTTGTTTCATGTCTATGTTACTCACACTTGGAAATTAGGCAAAAATATCAGCCTCATCTGACTTGAATTAGATGTCCTGCCTCCACACATCCATATTACAAGCTGATGCACTAGGTGAAGTGGGATGCAGAGAGGGGAATGAAAGGAACCACAGAAGAAATAACAGCTCCATTCAAGGTGTTTTATAACGTAAGGGAGGATTTTCATTTACTTACACATCCACTGGATCAGGATCAATGTAGGTAAAGCAAACAAAGTGTCAAAGAAATCCCCAAACAAGCACAAAGTTACTATCTACTACATTGTGTCACATGTAGACCAGTTCTTAACCAAGAAACAAATGGCAATGTTTAGGATGGCAACAATATCTGCCCCTCTACCAGAAGGCCATGAAGACTCCTTGTTCTGCTACTCATGTTGCTTTAGATGTAGCTTAGCAGCTGGAGTCCAAGGCAACATTTTCTAAGAGGATTTATAAGCTGAGAAACAAGACCTAGAGATATACAAGAGCTTTATTCAGTTGAGTATAGCGAAGAGCCATAAAAGACAACCCCATCCTACCCTAACCAACATTTTTTTTTTTAACCAAATAGATATATTTAAATTAAATAATTTGTCTAAAAATGCATTCAATTACTTTTTGATCAATCCAGAAACTTATTCGTGTACACTATCCCATCACAGTTAAGCCAACTGTCCACCAACCTTCATCAGCAGCCCTCCTAGTATCAAGTGAGTTTGTTTGTCACCTTCATATGTTGTCTGAAAGAAAACTTTCCCTACAGCCTTTTTCCAGGCTGAAGTTCCTTTGAGCTGCAGAATCAGATGTTTTCAGGATATAACTAGACACTGATGCTCTTCAGATTGCCCTAGTTAGACTACCACAGAAACAGTGTTTTCCAGTCTTAATGGGATTTCAATTAGCAACAGAAAATACTTAGGTGAAAGAGGACTTTTTCCAGTCTTTGATAGGATGAACAGCAGCTGCCAGCAGAAGTTCCAGCTCCTCCTGAAAAGGGAACTTCTCTCCTACTCCCCTTCATCCTCATGCATGCCCTTCAAGCTCTTTCAACTGTTTGCCCTGCCATGATTTTCCTTTATATAAAGGAAGGAAAATAAAACCCAAACAAACCTTCAAGTCTTTACTTGATCTCTCTTTCTCTCATAAGTAATTCTGTTCCTGTCTTAATAGATTATCCAGTAAAGATGTACCCAGCCTCATACTCAGAAAGCAGACAATAAATTCTTGGTAGCACTTAGCACAGCGCTGTTTAGCTGGTCAGCTCATCTGGAAATGCATCACCATTGAAAGCAGCTAAATAAACAAATACTCCTTAAAGAAATGTCAAGAGTACTTTCAGCAGAAACATTACAACGACTATTTTATGGTGATTGACTTTGAAGGTCACATTCAGATCAGGCTGGTCATCTAAAACTGATGAACAATAAGAAAGAATGGATTTGAAAGTGGAAGATATTTAGTGTGGATTCTCAAGAACAAACAAGGATTACTTGTCTCCCATTGATTCTCTAATTACCTTTTAAACTCATGTTCAGAAAAATAAATAAATAAATAAATAAATAAATAACACCCACAGTAGAGCTGGGCTGTTTTGATACAAAAGTGTCTACAGCTAAAAGAAACCAAAGAATGTCATTAATATTGTATAGAGTTTCGAAGGCACAGAGATGTCAAATATTCACTAGGTTAGCGCTTACAGAAGTGATGGGCTAACAAATGAATCTCAGTCAGGCACGGACTGCAAAAAGGAAAGCCTTATCTTTCCTTTCCTTCAGGGGTCAGTACTGAGACTAATGCACTTCAATGTCTTCATCGGCAGTGTAGACAGTGGGATCAAGTGCACTCTCAGCAAGCTTGTGATGGACAAGGTTTGTAATGCAGTCGACACTCCTGAGGGATATGATTCCATCCAAAGAGACCTACAAAGACTCAAGCAGTGAGCCCAGGTGAACTTCATGAGGTTCAACAAATCCAATTGCAAGGCCTTACGTCTGCATCATGACAACCCCAAGTACCAGTACAAGCTGAGGGATTAAAGAATAGAACACAGCTGTGCCAAAAAGGACTTGGAGGTATTGGCAGATGACAAGCTGGACATGAACGAGCAATGTGCCCTCACAACCCAGGAAGCCAATCATATCCTGGGCTGCATCAAGAGAATTGTGGCCAGAAGGGTGAGGAAGGTGATCCTGCCCGTCTGCTCTGAGCTGGTGAGACCTCATCTGAAATAGTGGGTCCACATGTGGAGAATTCACTACAAGAGAGATATGGACCTGCTGGTACAAGTCCAGAGGAGGGCTGCAAAAATGTTCAAAGGGATGAAACACTTCTCCTACAAGGACAGGTTGAGAGAGTTGGGGTTGTTCAGCCTGGAGAGAAGAAAAGCTCTACGGAGATCTGAGAGGGGCGGGCTGTAAGAAAGAAGGGGAAAGACTCTTTAGCAGTATCTGCTGTGACAGTACAAGGGGAAATGGCTTCAAACTAAAAGAGTAGAGATTTAGATTGGACATAAGGAAAAAGTTTTTCACAATAAGGGTGTTGAGGCCCTGGAAGGGTTTGGGCAGAGCTGTGGTGGATGGCTCCTTGGAAACGTTCTATGTCAGGCAGCATCAGACTGAGCAACCTGATCTAGCCATGTATGTCTTCTTTCATTGCAGGGGAATTGGACTAGATGACCTCCCAACTCTAACTATTCTGTGATTCTGTGATTCTAGAATGTGTTCCCTTATCTTCAGCAAGAAATATCTAAATAAATAAATAAATAAATACATAAAAAGACATGCTATGCACCTATTGAAATATCCAGTTCAAATTAAAGAATAAAACCTCGGACAGCCTAATAGCACTACTTTTATTTATTAAAAAAAAAAAAAATAAGTGCTCATATCTATGTGTATAAACATGCATGTGTGTATACATATATATACAATAGCACTTCGTTAACTATTCCAGCATATAGGTAGCACCCTTAGAAAGATTCTTTATATATGTTTAATACAGTAAGAGGCACAGTTAAAGCTGGACACTAGGATTTGAGAGGCTACAGTTAGAAGGCTGTATAGAATGAGAAATGGTTCAGGATGTGTAGCATGGTGAGAAATCACTGGGGGAGAACAGTGTCTTGTGCTTATGATCTCAGCATGATGAGGCAGGCTGACTGCCTATCCACCCACCTTGTATCGGTGACTAGACCTTAGCTTGTCCATCTTCATGACACTACCTGTGAACATGCCTCTTATAAGATGATGAAACACATGGTGGTCAGGGTATATCTTCCAAATAACATAAGTGTTAAACAGGAAAGATGAAACTTTTACAGATTTATTGATAAGAGTATTAAAGACTGAGATAGAAAAAATAAACATTCACATCCAAATGTTTGTAAAAAAAGTGCATATGGAATTTTGACATGAGCTTGAGCTATATATCACTCAATCTGAATTACAGAAGAGTCCATGGTACAGCAGTGACTCAATTGAAACATTTCAGTAAGGGTCATTCATATCTTCCTACATCATCATCCAGTTTAATTTGTTAATTTGTTAATAGAATACTCCCTCCTCCAACCTTCCCATTTTAGCTGGAGAAAAGTAACAGTTTGCACAGGTAGATGAAATTTCAGAACTTGTATTAAGCTTCAGTCCAAATGTATTGAAGATAAAGTAGGTAATAAATTAGGCTGCAGAAAGCAAATATTAAAATAGCAATGCTTAGCAACAGAAAGAATATAGCAGTACAAGGACTTACTGGAAAGCAGGCATTTGGCTGAAGGGTGATTAATGTTTATGTGTCTATATGGCACTCGGCAATTTCCACTACTACAGGTGTGGGATTTTGAGTTAGAATGACAGCTCTTGGTTAATGTTATGGTTTTATGATTTTTNGGTTTCCTGGTTAGGAATCAGATTAACCTTTCAGACAGAAGTTTCTTAGTGTTGTTACCATCTGTCTCAATTGTATTTGTATCAAAAAAGATCATGAAGGTTATTCTCATTATTATGACCAATAAAATAATTTACAGCAAATATGGTATTCAATGCTGCGAAGTTCTAAGCAGTCAAAGAAGCCTCTGCAGTCTTGATTATTTCCAGTTTTGAAAGCTTAGTTCTAAACACTGAAGTTTTATTTTTTTTTCAGAGGCACACAGCATTTCAGAAAAATAAAAACCCAAATCCACAAAAACAACCCAGAGTGGCCCAGGCAGTAATGATCACAAGTTGACCATTAGCTGACATCATCTCCAAGTCTGTAGAATACTGTAAAAAAAAAAAATAAGAAAATCTAGCCTTTATTTCTTTTTAGTCAAGTAGCTTCTGCGATCAATACAAATCTAAACATATCAAGTAATTAACATTATCTTTTTTTTTTTCCAAAGTTTCTGTTATTTCAATTTCCAAAATTATTTTGTGGTTGCTACTCCTCTCTGGGTTCCATTTTTTTCCAGAGGATATATAATTTCTTCATTAGTAGCTTATTTTTTCATGCTCCACTGCCAAAATTCATTTACAAGCTCAACATTTGCTCTTGTAAGCCTTAAACTGGAAATTTCAAGGTATAGCAAGAAGTAACAACTTGGCTTAATGAATTACTACTACCCTCACTGCTTTTCTGTGTGCTTGGAGGGAGGGAATTAACCTGAGTATCCAACAATGGCATGGCTCAGAGAAGCAGTCCTCCTGAAGGTCCAGTTGCCTGCACAGACCTTTGTTCCCACAAGGACCATCGAAACAGTCTTCCACAACACAGAGCAGTACCTACATGGCAGAGGGTAACATATAGTAGATTGCTATAGTTTAAGATAAGCAACCATCATATAAAATCTTATTTTAAGTTGTATGATCACAAGATTGTGCTCACAGTAAGTTCAGTGAAATCTTCAGACAGCAGTTGAGGCTGACAAAACGTATTGTCCATGCATGCATGGCACAGTATTTTGTATTTTCCAAGTGGTATCTGGGCATTCGAACATTATCACAGACACAGATATTTCTCAGCAGAAACCTGAGAACCTTCAGAACACCTTAATATTTTTGAGTCTTGATGGGCCATACCTTGTTTGTTTCATTCCCCCACACCACTTTCTGTGATACAAAGCTTACATTAAACATATTTTCAGCCCTCTTGCTCTATTTTCCCAGTTTTCACACATGTAACTCTTGTGCTATAGAGAGTTCTGTTCTTACATTTGTTGGTTTAATTTATGTATTTTTATGACGACAGAACAATAAGTAATGTGCATGTTTCTTACTTTGTAATAGATTGGAGAGCCTTAATTGAAAGTATGCTAATTTTGAAATGAAATGTTATTTTTAGAGTTGCAAATGCATTTAGATCAGCCTTTCTATTACACCAAATTGTATGAATGCTCAGAGGTAAGGTCTGATGGCAAGTAAGGTAGGCTGACATCACCTCTATTGGCTTAATCAAAAACACAGGCTTCTCAAAGCCACCCAATGGTCAGCTTCCTTTCATCTGTCACAGCTGGCAAAGCAGCACACGTTACTACAGAATTAAAAAGTAACAAAGGTTGGATGGGACTTCTGGAAGCTTCTGTTCCAACCCCACTCAAATTAGGGACAGCTAGAGCAGGTTGCACAGAGCCTTGTCCACGTGGACTGATTTGTCTGTGGATGGACTCTTCAGAGTCACCACCAGGTTGACTAGCTTTATAGGGAAAAGCTATGCTTTAGTAAAAGTTCCTCATTTCCATTAAGCTAGGATCTTTGATGAGAAGAAACTGTTCAGGGTCTACAGTAGGAGAGTTTTCCAGTTCTACATTAGCTATATTAATAGCTAGTGAGGTAGATGAAATTATAAATTTGAAGAAATGTTTTTCTCACCCACTAGGCACTATCACGCTTCGTATCAGTCTTCTCTTAATATTCTAAATTTAGTATCTGCTCTTCAAAGGAAATCACCTTCGTAAGCTCCCAGTATGCGAAAAGAAAGTTCCCTTTTGCCAGGCCATAAACTGATGCCTGAACATTAATAAAGGCACAACCCTGAAGCAAAAATAAAAAAAAAATAAATTCTTGTGTCCATCAGAGATTTTGTTTCCACGTTTTTCTAAAGTCAAGAGTTAGCAAATGATCCAAACTGCTCTAACATATCCCTGATGGAGCCCAAGCACAGAGCTGTTTGGGCTGAAGAAGGCAAAAGTGAAATTCTTCCTTTCTGGGCAGTTAGCAAGTGAGAGGGACAGACACGCTCAGCTCTTGCTTTCCTTCTCTCCTTTGATACAATAACTTATTGACCTTCAATAGGGAAATGAAGTTCAGTGCAAAAGCCATGCTATTTCAAAAGCCAACTCATCAACAGTTAAACACTCACCTTTTTTATTTAGAAACGAAAGAGCAACTAAATTACCCTTTTTTCACCAACAGCAGGTATTAAAATTGCCTGCTAGAAATAGCCCAGGGATTCATCTGTGCCACAGCCCTACTTTGCTCTCTCCTGAACTGCATGATCCCCCTTCAGCTAAATCCCTTTGGATGTCTGTCTCCTCTCAAACAAGGGCAGATGGCTGTTAACTAGAAGAGAGATAAAACTTAAACAAGGCATCTAAGGCTCTTTCTTCCACACCTCTTGCTTTTTTGAAATTCTGCTGAGTCTGCACGTGAACCAAAATATCTTTTGTTGTTGTTGCTTTTAAACTAAAAACATACCTTTGCTTTGCTTCGTTAAACAGAAAGAAGCCTAAGGGTCCTCAGAGTGCTTGCAGGGAAGTCACTCATTAAATCTGTCACCAAACATAAAGATCTAATCCTAAATTAAAACACATAGTCATTGCAATTGTGTGCATATGTTCAATTAGTTAACTGCTCAGCTCATCTTACTGATGCTTGGCTCCAAGGGTTTTTTCCCCATAACAGAGCTTCTGGCTGTGCTTTCTCTGAACTTTTAAGCATTTGTCACTAGCCTTATTTTCATTATTTTGCTCATGAGTTGTGTAGATTCAACCTATCAGTGAAACCTGCAGAAATTTGACAGATTATTCGTCTTGCCTACACTGTGTCCCTGTGTGCTCCAGTCAGGATCCAGCACTACATCATGCTGCAAAAAGGAAACAGTTTTACATCTATTTAGACACAACAGACTCCAAGTGTGTCACCTGGTGCTGCAACAAACTCCTCATTTACAGCATGCAACATTTTCCTTTTCATGATAACAAATTCTAAGGTGACAGGTTATAATAATTAGTCTGCTAGTCCCACCCACAGATTTATAACTTAATTTAGTTTAATGAATGACAAAATTAAAAGCAGAAATGCCAAAGCATTTTCAACAATTCTTTACTGGTTTGATTAAAATAATTAGTAATGTCACTTTAAGGTTGTACACTGGATACAACAGGGATCAAAGCATGCTCTCCTGTTTACTTTTTCTTGCAAAGAATTTGCTCTCAAATTCTAAACACTGACATCAGCAACTTACTCAAGAAGCAGTTCCAGTTCAGAATGGAAAACAGAGAAACACTAACTTTAAAATAAAATACAAATTTAAATACATGCAAAGAAATAAAATCTGAAGAAAAAAAATGAGTATAGGTAATGTAAATTTCAGGACAATCTTCACAATAGAAACTTACTTAACCATAGCTTAATAGCTTAACCATACGGTAGCTTTCAGCAAGTGCAGTGTTAAGTAAACATGCTGTGGTTGCTCAGCAGCTTCTATATTATGAATGTAAGACAATCATGGAATTTCTTGCTAGAGTTTTTTAGTGACAGAGAACCCTTGCAGTGATTTCACACAATACAACCCTGTACAGAAGAATTTTGACTACCAACTTTTAGTTTAGTTTACATAGAGCCTGCAGTGGCATAATTTCCACTTGGCTTATGATCAAATGAAGCCCTCAGCAAAGTGGCTTTTTGCTTACGTTTGTAAATAATGGTACTTAGTAGAGTTCCACCACAGCACATAACTATCTCCAATATTTCCTCATAACTGAGATCCTAAATTTTCACCAGCTACTCAAATTAGAGGATTAGCACTGTGTACTCACCTCCACTCTGAACTCACTGGCTCTAATGGAAGCTGAGAGAGAACCAGTCAGCTGTTTAAGTACAACCTGGTGCTGCTTGGTTCTCACATTGGCTTAAACAGGGAACATACAAATTGTGACGTGAAGAGTTTCAGTCATTGCATGGAAATCCGGCTATATGCAGCTTGCAGGTGAAAGGCAATGGAGCAAAATTACATTCCTTGCTTAAACTGAACTGGCCATTTACTCCCTACTATGCTATTTCTTGTCATTTGCAGTTTGTGATGGCACCCATTCAGAATGGCTGATGTGAGATATGAACATTTCAGCAGATGAGCTTTTCAATAAAAGATGGTTGATGCAGAAATTCATCTTATTAAACCTGTACTTTAACTAATAGGGAACAGAACAGGAGGAAGGAAAGAAATGAAGCATTCCTGGAACTAATAGGAGATTACCATTAGGGCTGTGAAACTCAAGAGGCAACAAGTTTATTAGACAGACCATTACTACCAAATGAATATGTTTTCCTGATTCCCATTCTAATTTATCATGAGCAAAAACCAGCTGCACCATTAAGTATGGAGAAAAAGCCAATGAGATGCAAATATGCAAGAGACTAATTACCAACCAAGCAAAAGAGCTTCTATTTTGGGTCTGTTGAACAGGGGATTAATTTCTTGTAATGGAAGTGAAATCTGCCAGATCAGGCTCCTGTAAAACGCACTGCCTGCAGACTCTCAGTGAACTACTCTGCACTTCTGTGCTGAGCACAGCAGCTTTTACACATACAGTGTAAATCTGGCTCACTCTCCTTTGGATTTGGTTTTAAAAAGATCTATTTCTCAATGGCTGTGACTGGATAGGCTCAAAAGGTTGCTTGAACAGAATCTGAAGAGAAAGAAAAGAAAGCACCTATGCACGTGCATTTTCCTTGGATTAAAGGGCAATCAATGCTCATTTAACTCATGTTTTTGATCTATTCAGTGGTAATCTCTAAAGTCAGTTATTTAAGGGTATGTGCTATCTGTACTGTTTTGTTTTCTATGAACACTATTAATTGGTAAAAATTATCTTGCTAAAAGAAGGAAGCAATGTTGCAATCACTTGATTAGAATTCTGGAGTTCTAGGAAGTGCAAAATACCATCGTTGAGAATATGAGATGTTTCGCTTGGAACTCCTACAATTAAGACTTAGTCTAGTTTGTGTGAAGCTTTATGGGTTTGTGGATTTATCAGGGTTTTTCTTTATTTTTTAATTTTTTTTTTTCATTCCCCCCCCCCACTCCATTTGAGATCATGGCTTACACCTTGACAATGGTCAAGCTTGGGGAACTTGAATTTACCACATCCATGTGGCATATCCCTACCTTCCTGACTGGATGCATGCTTGTAGTACCTCTCTGGTTTGTGTTAGTCCTCAATACAAACATAAAATGCAAAAATAATGATGATGGCTTTTCACAGAATCACAGAATTTTAGGGGTTGGAAGGGACCTCCAGAGATCATTGAGTCCAACCCCCTGCCAAAGCAGCTCCCTAGACCAAGGCATTGCAACCATAACCCAGAACAAGAAGACGAAAGCCACAATGCCATGTATTCACACAACAGTGTGAAATGCTACATTTTTCCAATCTTGTAGGCAAGAATTCTGAAAAACCACAGTGTCCAATCTCACCCCTCAAATACTAGCCTGTAGTCTTAACTGGATTGTCCTCCTTAGTTAGGATCTGTTACTTTCCAACATATTATTCACTGTACAGAGATGGCTCTTACTCAAGTGTTGCAGATACTATAGAATATGAAGTCTAATTTCTGCCAGGAAAGGTGAATTTTAGTTCTACAACACTGTAGTCTCTGCACATGTAGAAAAGTGGTCCAAGGGATTACAAACAAGACAGATCATTCCATAGGATAGTATCAATTTACATTCAGAGCAATAGCAGATCAGCTGTGGAGATAAAGTTTTGTGAGTTTAATTCAACCACATGCTTGTCTCACATAATTTAAGGATGCTTAAATGACTCTTTTTCGTGCTATGAGAACTTAACATCTCTGTGTAGAGTATTACATCTCCAAATTTTAATGAGGAACAAATATAAACAAGTTCTTATAAGATCAATCTTCAAAATGAAAACCCTAAGTGAGTGATAAGAGTCACCATTTAAGGTGTACTCACTGTTTATAAAACTATTTGGATATCTTAACTTGGAATGAGTAATTTTCCCAAATATTTTGAAGTACCATTATTTACAGTACAGTCTTATCTAGAGGACAAGACACAGAGTATTTAAAAGTAAAATTTTGCTTAAAACCATTAGAAATAGCACCAGATTCATGATAAAAAGTAAGTTAAATCCCCCCTGCCTCCTCTTACGTGACCATATGCATTCCCTTGTGAAGCAGGACTGTGTAGTTTGAAATCCCAGTAATTCTCATCACCATGTATAACTTTTTGCCTGACATACATCTGGCTTTCTCTGATGTTTAATCACATTCTGTATTACCTTCTCTTCTTTCTTACAAATTTTATCAGCAGATAAAGCACTATCTTCATGATCTCAATGACTTAAGATCTTTTTTTCTTTCACAACTTAAATTTGGTACACTTCTTCATTGACTTAGTATGCATCTTGGATGTACCTATATAACATATTTTGTCAGTACATCTTTGCCTGTCTGCATTGTAGTCCACATCTGTGGAGGCTACAGCACCAATTTTCTATCAGTGTCAGAGAGGAATTTACTTGACAACCTTGTCTATGAAAGGAGTGATCTGTCAGCCTGTTCACTAGAAAACAGGTTTTGAAAACTGAACCAAAACATGCAAAAGCATTGAAGTAAGGTCAACCCAGATGTTTGCTTGGCTATTTATTTCTGTTCCTTGGCTTTGGTTCAGTTCTTTGCCAATGCAGTGGGACAAGAAAGCTAAAACAATAATTCTTAGGGCACCAGTACAAAATAACTACTTGGACTGTACTAGAGTTTTAAACTTTCCAGAGGAATAAAAGGTAATAAAGCCTGAGGTCTGCAAAAAGTTACACAGCTCCATATACCAAGGATGGGAACAACTTTCCTTCAGAACGGCAAGAAGGCACAGTCAAGAATGAAGAGAAATCTCTCCTTGAAGGACACAGACTGAAAATGTTGGGAAAAAACAATTTGTATTGCTACACGTGATTCATCTATCACGTTGTAAACACTTAAGGTGAAGACCTGGGTATCACAGTGGGTAGAATAACAAAACCATCTCCTCAACACAAAGTGGCAGCATGAAAAAAATAAGATGCTAGCCTATAAAAATGGAATTTGAACTAATACCTAGTATCAACATTAATATCAGTCTTCCTTGACATTATGAAGTCAGCACTCCACCCCTGCACTGACTACTGTGTACAGTTTGTCAAGCCTATTTCCAAAAAAGAGATTAGCACAATACATAAAGACAAAGGGAAGAAAGATGGGAAGATTTCCAGTAAAGGGAAAGTAAGATTAATAGACATATTCAAGCTGGGAGCAGAGGGCAAGAAGGGGAAGCTGTCAGGCCTATTTGGTGTTTTAAATGTCAAGTCAACTGGGCATCTTCACTTTTTGCTGGTGGAATAAAGGGAATACTGTATAAAATTAAAATTAAATAGTAACTGATATATGGCCAAACTATTTCATGAAAGAGACATTTTTGAGAAAAGAAAGTAGTCAGGTTTATAAGTAACAAAATTAAAACATTCTGAATTACAAATTCTAAGTTCTATTCTTCCCAGTCCTGACAGAATACAAACTAACACTTGTACCTACTGCCATATCCCCAGTTCTAAGCAAAAAAGAAAAGAAATCAAAACTCATATACCTAATGCCTAAACATAAGTGAGTAAAGTGAAAAAAAATATAGGTCTTCCCATGAGGCTGAAAACTGATGAACTCCTCCCAAATTATTAGTGTACTATATTGTGTGTATACACAAATACACAGTAACTAATATATAGAAAAACTATTTCATGACACAAGGCATTTTTGAGAGAAAAAGTCAGGTTTATAAATATCAAGATTAAAACTTTCTGAACTATGACAAATTCCCTTGTCTTCTGTCAAGAATATTATTTCAGTATTTCATACAATAGAATTTAAACTTTTGAACAGCTTTCTCTGAAGTATAACTTACTATTTTCTCGAGATACCAGGTGATACCAGATTTTTCCATGAGTTTCTCGCACATTCCCACAGTCGTCATCTGTGCAAGACCTTGATACTGACCACTCACGTCCTATGAGCACTGATGGCAGCATGGACAAATGTGAAAAGAGAGTCTTGAACTCATAAAACTGGAACTTCTAGGAATACACATCCCAAGAACAAAATAACTCTGAGGAATCTCTATTAATCTTTTCCTAATGAGCTGTGACTCAGGTTTTCCTTCAATTTGGTGACCTGCTTCCCACATCATGTCAGCAATGACAGGACCCAGATGATGATTTTTTTTTTTAAACCACTCTGTTAAAATTTTCACCCAGAAAAAGAAATTAGAGCCCCAGTGACATCAAACATGCATTCAAATTAATTCTGCAAACATTACAAATAACAACAACAACAGCAATAAGTTGTACTTAAAAGTCTTGGGGGAGAAAAAAAAACATTTTCTTCCCCTCATTAAACAGAAGAAATATAATGTTATTCTGCAATGCTTAAAACTATGTACGCACAAAAGAGAGTGAATATCTTATTAGGAGATGCAGATGCCTCTCAGATGAGACTGAACAAATGATTCTTATTAAATGATATGTAATTAGTTAGCAATGCCACACTATGGAGGAGGGAACCGTTTGCAGATAACTAACAGTTCATTCCTATGAGAGTTCCTGTAACTGCAACCCAGAGCTATTCATTTGTTTATTTTTTTATCACAATCCATCCTCAAAGTATCCAAGGACTTCCTTGTAAAATAGTAAATGTCAGAGTCTCCAACTTGCAGGACGCTCTGTTTAGAAATAGTTGGGAGCTGGGGATTGCGTTTATTTGACGTAAAACACGACTTGCTTTGGATTTCAGTGCTAGGAAGGGCTGATGGGTCATGGAATGCAGACCTCAGCTACTGCAGCCAACCCACAGAAGCAATAGTTACTCTAAGTTGGTCAATAGAGTGCCTCCCTCATACCACTGGCCCCAAAGCACCCCCTTCCATTACATATTGCAGTACTGGTTAAAAAAGAGTCAATTAAGAAAATGCCACATTTGGTTTTGGTAGAAAATCAAAGACGTCAAAGTAAGCATCACAAGGTCTGTCCATAGCAGGAAATCTGTTACATCTTCACTGCCTCCCACAAAGCAAATCACGTTACTCCATTTCCCACTCCCCATTACAATGTAAATAAATAAATAATAATAATAATACCACTAAGCCAGTCTAAGACAGATTTGCTTCCCCACAGTAAATCTTGGGTTTGTGGTTGGGAATGGGCTTTGTGATGGTGATGATGACAACAACAGTGACAACAGCACAGCCCTCATACTATCTTCTGTCTTCAGCACAGCAAAATCCAGTCTGGGAAACTCCCAGAACTTGATCATTTTGGTGCATTATATTTTACTATATTGAGGACATGGAAAGTGAACACTCTAGAGATCTTCCAGATTTAAAAAAAAACAAAAACAAAAAAGTAATATACCTATCGTTCTGCAATTACTGCTTATCTCTATGTATCTTCAGAGACAAAAATCTTCTGCATTACCTACCATAATCAAGATGCTTTTCCTTTTGTTGTAGTAAATAATACAATTTTTCAGGTTTTATTGTGTGTGTTTTTTTTTTTTTTTCTTTTTTCAGATTTTATTTTTCTGGGTATGAGTTGACATGAGTGACTTACGCGAATGTTAAATAAGTCAAAGATAAGCACTGAAATATGTGCTCAAATCTTCCAGACTTATACGAAGCCACAGCAAGTTACTATGCTTGCACTAGAGAGAGGGCACGGATTGTTGGCAATTTAAGCATGAGGGAAAATAAAGTAACACTTAAACTGCAAGTGCTTAAGAATGTCCTTTGAATACACCACAAAGGAAAAATAGAAAAAGAAAACACTGAATGCAATGGTTCTTATTCTCCTAAGATGTGTTCTGATGTCTCAATTGATATTTAAGCCTTATTTTGCCTGAACTGAGAAATACAAATATAGATTTCCCATCAGCAAAGCTGACTGACTTCATTTCCACAAAGGCATAGAGAAATCTCTGTGTTTTGACAGCCAAAACATCAAGCTAAAATGTATTATCTTTAGAAAAGAAGTAATGCATATGGGCAACTGAAAACCCCCAGGATGAAGACTGTTTGTAATTGGACACCCTGCTATGCAGAAGTTTATGCCATGCCGTACCGGGCAGTTATGTACCCCAGGAACCCATACTCTCCCAGGCAGCTTGGCTCCAAGTGATTATTGAAGAATGCTGGAGACCAGGAGTCAAACAACTGCAATATCCTTAGAGGGAGGACAGGGCAGTTGAGTAACCCACCAGATACGTGAAAGCACTTGGAGATACAAAGGTACGGCAAAATCTCCCACATTTTGAGAATATAGGAATTGTATTTTAAGTTCCAAACACGTAACAGGAAAACCCAAAACAAGGGATTTTAAGTGACTACATGCATGCTCTCTGGAGTATTTCATTAATGTGATCAGTACATCTTCTGCTGTACTGAAAAGAAATCAACAAACAAATGTCTGGTCTCAAAGGTTATGTGAGTTATGACTGCCAGACCCTCTACTGAGGAGCAACATCTGAGGAATTTAATTCCTTCTGTAAGCATAGGGTGGTCAGAGAAGCAAATGCCTCAGTGGCATTATCAATGTAAAAAGCCATTCTAGGGACTAGATAGGATTTTGTTTAATGCCAGAGGAATGTTGACTCCTTAGATGTTACAGAAGAACACATTATAAAGGATAGAGAGGTTATTTATAGGCTTAGGAAAAGGGCCAAGCATATTTTTTATGAGTCCTCAGATGAACAGAAAAATTGAGGAAACTGTTAAGGTCGTCACGTATGCCAAAAATACAAGCCAAGTCAAGCAAAAAGATCGATGTCAGTGTCACAGGCAAAACTGGCTGTGGAAGAGAAAAATATTTATATGCAACCACAGAACACAAGCAAATCTATTCATTGTGTTTAGCTGCCTTTAACAGTAGACAGCACAGGTTGAAAAGTCACTGGGTTTTTTACAAATTCTCACTAGGCATCAAACACCTAGCACACCTCAGTTTGTCCAGCACCATGTAAATGGATGATAACAGTTTAAATCATACTTTACTATGAATTCTATGAATTGAGCATTATTACGTTTCAAAACAGCACCAGTGATGCACAGGGTGTCACCTGCTAAAAATCTCATTTAACAGAAAACGGGACAAAATCCTCCACCTAGGACCAGCTTTATAAAGAGATAGGAAAAACAAACTGTTTATTGTTTTAGGGCCCAGGGTTTGCTAATTGCTTCCTGAAGATACACAGCACCTTTTGGGCATTCTCGCCACAGTTATTTGGGAATTATTGTTGCACTGTGCAGACTGTAGGTGAACAAAACTGAGTAGCTCAATGCAGATATCAAAAGTTATCTTCCCTCTGCCAGAGGGTTTGGCTCAGAATGGATACCAAACACCACAGACAACACATTTTAGGGCATTCAACAATGAAATTGTTTTTTATTTTTCTGTAATTTCCTGGACACACAAATGGACTATAAGGAACATGAACTTTTAAAATACTTATGACACTGGTGATTTAAACACATGCTTAGAACATTATGGGAACAGTCATGTGCACAACTTGAATTCTCCTGCTGGATCTGAACTTTATAGACTGAGTTTTCATGAGTAAAACAGGTGCTTATGTGAGAAAAGTTAAAAATACACACCAGAAAAAAAGAAGAGGAGACGCTGTAAAGAGCATGCAGTTAAAATAAAAAATAAAAAAAGCCACTTTTAACCATCAGCTTTCTTTCTTATCTAAATTTAAAGAGCAACCCACAAGAAGGCCAAATGAGAAAGAGGACTTGGAAGAAAAGAGAATAAAAAAACCAATTCCCCAGCCATCCCCTCCAAATGTGGGAACATCAGCAGTTATCAAAGCAATCACAACAGAACCCTCTCCAGGGTCTGCTTCAGTGACCTGTATAGGAGAACTTTCCATCAACACCCTTATGGTTAAGTAGCTGGAGCTCCACCAAAGGCAAGGATGAACTTCAGACTGACTTTCCAAATAAATAAAAAAGGGGTTAATCCTGTTGTTCCAGCTACTGCCACTGACTGCACATGGATCACAGCCCCCAGAGACAAGAGATGAAGCAGGCACAGCATTGTGGCACAGCCTCATGAATTGGCATGAACAGGCAATATTTTCAAAATAAAGATGCGGGCAGGAGGCCTGTTACCAAAATTATGAGGGAACAGTTTCAAAAGTGACTTCAGAAAGTTATTCTGTGTCACTTGGACTCCAAAGTCACTTGGAAAATGTTACTACACGACTGCGTGCTCCTGCAGGGGGGTCTGACAGCAATTCTTCCCAGTGTCAGCACTGCTGACAGCCTTCAGAGCCAGAAAAAACAGCCAAAAACAGTTTTCTGAAGACTTCTTCCCCACATCAAGGAAGCACAAGGCTTACTCAGGTGCAAGTCTCATACGAGATACCTGTATAAAAATGTGCTGTTTTGAGCCTGCTGTCCTTCCCTCCTAGCTGACGTACCAAACTGCCTATATTAAAAAAGCAACACCTTGCAAGGAACAGAGGACAGTGTGTACCCACAAGTCAGTCCACCATAGATAACAGGCAAGGGAGAAGTCAAGCATAGGAACTAAGGGCTTGGAAAGTCATCCTAAGCTACCCTGTGTGAAAGCCATGCAGCTAGGCATGGCATGCCCATGGCAGCTAGAGAGAATGGAGCCTGTTGTCCTCCTGCCAGGCCTGCTTGATGCTTGGCCTAATGCAGGTAGGGCCATGTCCTTGCTCTGATCCCTCTCACAACCCTTTGGGTTTCCCTGATGAAAGTCAGTAGAGTGGAGATAGAAAACAGGGAACAGCCTCCTGCTTGTGGCTGTTGTCTCAGTCTGGATGTCTCACCAGGGGCTCTTTCCCCTCACCTCGAAAAAGTAACACCACTACAAGGCATGCTTGCAAATGGTTATACACTTCAGGCACCTGTAGTGTTATGTATCCTTAATCATGGCAGTGGTATTCCACAAACTAGCAGCAGTTACTCCTCAATACACGAGCTTTACATTCATGAAGATCACCACCTCTTGACCAGGAAAGGACCCAAGTGCAAGACAAAAATTGCCACTGCTTTTCCTAAGGAATTCATCCTCATTTCTGCACTAACTTGAGGAGAAAACAATCTGGGACACGTTGTCACAGCACAAATAGTCATCTTGGGACTAACTACTGTTACAGACCTCTGGAGGCCTATTTGGTTTAGGATTTCAAGGGGCATATTGCCCAAGCACAAACAGCCAGAGCTTCACTCCTGTTTCCAAATTCACAACAGCCCTACAGTCCTGTTCTTCCCAGATATTAAAAAGAAAAATACAGGCTTAAGCACTCATCTAAAAATCAAGATGAGAGGATTAGAGCATTTAAACACATTAAGAGCATCAAAAACTGTTTTCACTATGCAGAGAAATTTGTGTTGTAGTCCTCCTCAACTACAAGATTCCTCTCCCTTCTCTGCTGGAGGGCTCACCAAAATTGAAGGGATGCATCACTCAGGCACAACTGATACATCATGAGGTTTTATAGCTTGAGCAATTCATCAGGCGTCCATTATATTTGAGACTAAAGGAATATCAAGAGTGAAGTGAAAGTAAATTTCTGAGATGTTTTTAAAATGCATATAAAATCAGTTTAACAGGAGTTGTTGGGTTATTTTGTTGATGAGTAGGCATACTACCACTGACACAATCTTCAGAAATCTCTCAGAATCAGCAGCAGTGTTAATTGGTCTCCAGCAGGTGGAAAAAAAATACAAACACTGATTATCACAGGCGAGTTCCAAAGACATTTCAAATCATCCTTACTGACATGAAATACATAGGATATGAAGTACAAACTGTTATAACTATTAAGGGCACCTCCTCAGAGGAAAAAAAAGAGGGAGATCTTTAAGTCTTCATTGTTGTATATGAAAATAGGAGGAAAAGGTTTTCCGTCAGAAAAAAAAACATAAAATTACAGCAGTATCAAGCACCTGGTTTGTAACTTAATGATATTCAAAATATATGCCAGCAATGCTAAGAACCAAAAGACAAGAGCCTTCAACATGGCCATCCCAGATCTTAAAAACTAATAAGGCAGTCTATAACTACAAGGTATGAAGTTTTTTTCTCATGGTATATGCTGTCTCCCAGCATAAAGAGTACAGCGGCTTTTGTATTTCATACAATCATATAATGACTTAGATTGGAAGGGAGTTCAAAGACCATCCAGTTCCAACTCTTCTCTTGTGGGCAGGGCTGTCACCTACCAGATCAGACTGCCCAAGACCCCATCCAGCCTGGCCTTGGACACTTTAATGGATGGAGCAGCCATAGCTTCTCTGGGAAGTTGTACCAATGCCTCACCACCCTCTGAGTAAAAAATTTCCTCCTAATACCTATTCTAAAACTACACTCTTTAAGTAAATGCATTTAAACCAATTTAAATGTAAATTAATAGCATTGTACATTTTTTCCTTATGTCATTTTTTTGATCTACCTCACTCTTTGTGCTTTAGGAGGAGTTGATGTGTTTGTGCACAAGGGGAAAACTAAGTAATTTAGCCATTAAGAGATTAACAGTTCATTTAACAAATAAAAGACAAAAACAGATCAAACTGTGTTGAGAGCCAGGAACAATGCTCCAGACTAAAGTCAAGTCATATTTAGAAAGATTTTCCAACCTAGATGATTCTATGATTCTTTAGAAGAAACTAGTTTCACATAGTTGGCATAGAGCAAATCTAATCTGTACTCTCCTGTTACTCCTTGCCTTCAGGCTACAAAAAAAGATAAGCAAATACATTAATTTCAAATAGCAGCTAAAGGGAAGAGGTTAGCCTTGCTGAACAAGTGTGGTGTTTCTATTGCTGTTTGTTTATGGCAGCACTAATGTCCTGACACATGCTATCTAGACCTTCAGGGTTTAAGTTCACTTTGAGTCAAATGCACAAAGATATCTCTTTCTCCATTAAAATGCACAGTAGAAAACTTGAAAAAGAACAAATGAGTTTAATGCCACACAGCTCAAATCACATACCATTTTGACAGATACCAATTTTCATCTCCCGCTACTGTGCAGATAGGTAAGTAATAAGGGTGCCACTTGTATGCACAAAAGAAATAGGGTTATCAGAGGCTTCCAGTCATACAGAGATGAAATTTCTTAAACATTTTCACCTTTCTTTCTTCCTACTGCAATTTGAACAAGTCTTTCAAGGAATAGATGGTTGGGACAAATTCTAAAACCAAACTGTAACAACATAGTTATTTTTAAGGATGTTATCCTTGCTCAGAAAGTCAGCAGCTAGTCTGTACAACCACAGTGAAGATATAGCTGTAGTAAAAATGATGCAGTTCAAGGACAGAGGAACTGAGACTGTACTTTTCCTTCTAATTTATTCAGTGAAAAATAATTAACGTCTTGCATTTCTCACATCTTGTTTCTTGTTTTAAGCATCATAATAGGCCAGATATTTTATTTTTATTTTGCTTCCGAAACATTCTTAAATTTTCAAATACATTAAATGTATTTATCACATCCCTTCAGCCCTGCTCAGCACATCTACACTCGTGTACATTTTGCCTCTGTCTGGTGAGCAACATAAAGTTGAACATAAAAGATGCAGTAAAACTCCGTGCAAGAGCTGCTTGCTGCTAGACTTTACACTTCACAGGCACTATCAAAATCTCTTAACAGTCTTACTAGCATTTCAACTTGTTCTACTCCAGATTTTTACTTTTTTTGTTGTTTGTTTTAATACATCAACATCTTAATTCACTTCAGAATTACTAGGTTGACAAGCTATGAGAAAATTTTATTTTAATCGAAGGAGCAAATGTTGATACTTTATTAAAAACAAATAAACAAAACCAGGAAAAGCAACACACTGGGTGATGGTTAGCGTGCAAATGGTATTTTCAGAAAACAGACGCTCATTTTCTTTACATATGTGAGCCATACCTCTGGCTCACGTGGAGAGACTCAGAATTAATGCACATTGCCTGATTTCCACTACACTCACTCACACTGGGCGGACACATTAAAATAAATGATGGCAGCAGTAAATGGCCTCTTTATTCTTTTCATTTTTGTCTGAATTATAGAAAACATAATATAGGAATGTAATTACATACTAAAGGTAAGCACAACTGTTAACTCAACTAGAAATTCTCTTTTTGTGGTAACTTAAACCAGAGCTCTGTCAATGAGAACATACTCCCCTCCTCACTTTTAATCCATGATTTTCCCCAGTATTGCTTTTAGATCTCCATTCACAGAATCCCTGCCTGTTTTGCTGCTTCCTGCAGCTTTTTTGTGACCTCTCAAGCAGTCAGGATTGCTTAAAAAAAAAAAAAAAAGGAAAAGAAAAGAAACAACAGATTTTACCACTCATTTTTCCCTTCAGTTTCCCTGAGTTTTTCTCCCCTAGGAGACTGTCTCAGGTGGCTTCCACCTGGCTAAGGTGCTACCAAACAAATCTTCCTTTGCTAATGCCCCTCACTGCTGTCTCAGCTCAGATGATCACCTGTGAGCTCTGCAAGCCCCACACGTAATTGTCTTTCCACTGTCTATGTCCTACGCCCAGAGATTTGCATCTTGCATGGTAAATATCAAGTCTGCTATGAATATATCTGGCAAGGAGACCCTTCTATGGCTTCTGTAGGTATTTGAACACCACTGCTCACAGATCAGTTCCTTCTGTGTCATGAATACAGTCAATATGGTGCCAAGTGAAGGCTCCAAAGGGGGCTATCAAAATCTTCAATGACAATAGACACATCCTCACAACATCAGGATGTGAAAAACTCAATTTCAGTGTTTTTTGGTTGTTATTTTCAAAGAGCAGCCTGTTTTCAGCAGAATTCTGCCCTAGGCAGGTCTGTAATACCTTGGTGGGTAAATCCTGGCTACTTTAGACTTATACTGCCCAAGAGAACAACAAAAATGAAGCCTTCTTCAGTAAAGAAATACATTCATGTGAGCTCTCCCTCAATTGGAAACCCCAAACTCCAAAGCCCCCGATGGTGCTAATTGCAGGCCATTTAATATTTCGTAGTAGAAATCTTTCCCAAATGGCCTCAAAGCTCAAATATACCAACCACATGGCAGTTTCTTACAAAGCACGCTTCCTAGTCAGTGGCAGTAGTTCCTCAAGTATGTGGAATGCTAGAGACTCTATCACTGGACTCAAAATAAACCAAACTCAAATACAACTTATTTCTTCAGTCCAGCCTGCTGTTGGTACTGTATATGCTCAGAATGGGACCCATCAACTCAACGTGCTTCACATAGCCAGAAAAACCTGCTGAACACATGCAGGAAGTGCCTGAGATACTGCCCACAGGACCACAAGACCATTGCACATCAAGGCAAGGTCATACATCACACTGTGTACACAGCAAGTCTGCACAGCTCAGGACAGAGCTGACCTGCCCAAAATCAGCAGGTTCAAGCAATTCTTAGGCTAAAGGTCTTACATAGCTTAACTTGTGCCTGTCATCAAATCAATTTACATCTGTATACACCTGAATATGTGTTGCTATTTACACTGGCACTTAGATGGTAGTGATCAAGAAGAAGCTCCAGATGCCTTGCTCTTCCTGCTTTTCTTGGTAGCTTCAGATCAGCATACCCCATTCCTTTTTCTGATGCGCCTTCCCAACTTCAGGACTATTTTCCCCAGCTTCACAATACATTTCCTTGTGCCTGAATTCTTCCCCTCAGTTTGTCACTGTCTCAAAACAGGACTGAAACCAAAAAAATGAACACTCCTACATAAAACCTCCCATTTTCTCCAAGCCCTAGTTTTCAGCTGTTGGTCAGCACTCACGTCTCTTTATCTTGCTGCTTCTGGTGGGAAACATTCTGCAGTCCTCAATCTTCCCAGATCTTCTGTTTGATACGGATCAGACAGATGTGCTGATGCACATTCCCTCTGACAGGGAGAAACAGGCTCCAAGCATTTAGGCAGATGACAACTGCAATATCACCTAACACTCTGCTTTGTACAGGACCTCTCCATAGGTGCACTCAGGAGGTGCTCAGTCCATGCAACATGTAGGTGGAAAGCCTAGACTGCAGCTCAACTGCCAGAGATGTAACCTCCTAGCAGCACAGTTTTAAGTACCATTCTTTGGAGCTTTGGTACCTCCTGATTGAGCTAGAAACTAAGAGGGGACCTTGAGGATTTACACAAGATTCAGAAAGGATTTGCAGAAGGACACATTGAAGCACGTGGTGGAGGATGTAAGAGCTGCAGTTCTTCTGCAGCACAGGAGCGAGAGCTGGTCTTTTCAGGGAATTTAATGCTTGTATGCAGTTAGCCTTTAAAAAGTTTGATAGAGGACTAGAAATTTTTGAGCATTCTTCCTGCTTTTAGAAGAAGCAAAAAGAAAGAGCAACTCTTTCAGACACTTAAGAAATAGGAAGTACTGGGAAAGATTTAACAGTGTCAAGTACTTTCTCTCCTGTTCCTTCTTGGCTGAATGGAGATGCAGAGCTTCAGGTGAGCTGGATCCCATGAAGACAGACTTTGCCCAAGTGGCAAGGCTTTTTTAATCATCATTACTGAGAAATATCAAACTACACGTCAGTCTCAATTTTTAATCACAGATTAGGAGATTATACTTACTCAAAAGATTTTTTTTTTTCCACTAGCACATATCTCAAAATATATTTAATAAAGACTAATGTCATTTTGCAGTATTACTTTGCCTATTTGTTTGCTAGAATAATAACTAGTAACACAACAATTAGTGTCTGAAAGAATTGTAGAGCACATTTATTTACTGAAAATAAGAGTTTAGGTCATTTATTAGTACTTTACTTTAATGGAAATCTCAAGCATTTCCTCCCTTCCTTTTATTTTTTAAATTAGAAAACAGAACACAACAAAACTCTATGGAACTGTGTACTTGCCATAAGAATCTCTAAGCACAAATCTCTGTAAATTTTACTGTATGTTTCATGTATAGACTAACTTTAGTACTGAATTCCTAATGAATGATTTGTAAGGCAATCTCTCTTACATCCCTAAAACAGGCTCCTGATATTTTCTATTACACTTCAGCTTTTTTTCTTTTCTTCCTTCCCTACTTCTAGCACATGGTTCAGTGTAAGTTTTGCTTTTGTAAATCACAACTGGAGATGATTTTCACCAAGCCCGCACCTCCACAGTCACATAACAGGGTCACCTACAGAACTTCTGCAGAAGTCATCTCAACCTTTCACATCTTCAGAGGTAATTTGGTTTCTATGCTGTTTATACAGGACATGACAGAGAGCTTTCAGAAAATTTTGGATTGCCTTGCCCTCTTGCTGCAGGTTGCCATGAGCCCTGGCTCTGTGGCCCTTTACAAGGTTGTGTTTTTCCCACTTGAACACAAGGGAGCTGTAAGACTGGAGGGTGAGCAGAGCCATCCACACATCACTGAGCCACAGCCCCACTGATAGGAGGGATTTGGATTCTATCCCACCAAGAGAACTCATCTGCATATATCTTAAAGAGAAGAAAATGGAAAAATGTGGAAGAACAGGCAAATATGAAAGAACAGGAAAAAAAAGAAAAAAACAAAACAAGCAAAACTTGAACAGTCTTCAGTACTAGATAAAATTGGTCAATATTCACATACAACAAAAAAAAAAAACTATGTTTCTTGCAAAACCTTTCAATATGAATACTTTTTCTTCAGAACAAGCCTTATAGATGGACCAAAGGTGCAAGTCATAACTGAAATGAGGTCATTAGTTTTGCTCATTTCACCATCCCAACCCCGAAAAACAAATTACTTCTAAGGAAAAAACTTTTAAAATTGATTCTACGAAGACAGAAACTCAGTGGTGTGGTATTCCAAAGCCTTCAGGACACTGTATTTCAGAACTTAGTGAAAAAATTTAGGGATCAGTTCAGTCTGAGAATGGTTCAAATCTCAAAGAGCCCCCAAATTTTCTTTCTCCTTTCTGTAGCTCTTCAGCTTGTGCACCAGACTCTTGTGGGCTGGTTGATACGCTCCTGGACCTACTGGGTCACAGGGTCAGTATGCGACAAGGGCAAGCTCCTGAACACAGGAACCCAGTACTGCCTGTACTGAACTGAACTACAAAAAACAAACAAACAAAACTAGTTCAGATACGTGTATTCTTAGATGAAAATTGCTTGGTCTTTTTTTTTTTTTTTTAGATAAAAAATATAATGGGTTCAGGGTGGCAACTAGATATGTATATACAACTACATGCATTAATGTCTTTCTTTTATTACAAGTTTTCTGTGTCAAGACAATGGTATCCTTTGCTATTTATATACTACCTACATCCTACAACAGAACAGAGGCTTTCATTTACAAGATTTGTCTTTGCATTACTCATTCTAATCCCTTTAAAAATGTCGAAACTGGTAGGAACTTCAGCTGTTCACAACACAGAAATGAATGGCTTTCGCTGGGTTCAGATGCTGCAGATGGCCCAAAGCTTCCTATGAACTACACACTTGAAACTGAAGCCAGAGAGAGGTATGCAAGTGCAGGGTGAGCCCCTGAAGGGCTAAGGAGTAATCAGTATGAGCTTTGACTCTGGCTATCTGTGCCACAACTCTCTCTTATAGTAGCTAACCTGGTGAAAACACAATACTGATTATTCCCGCCTTTCCATTCCTTAAGTAAAATCTTCACAACAAAAAGAAAGATCCTCAAGATAAAGACTTCTCCTGAAGTTAGTGTGACCCTCTAACTTTGAAGAAGTTGAATGTTAATTACCTTCATACAATTTAACACAACTAGTTTGGGCACAGGGTACAGTGTTACCCTTCAGTGATCAGACTGTTTTTTCCCCCTTTAACCTATCAGGCACTTAATGTTTCTTTTAGGAAGGGAAAAGAAAAAAAAAATCACAATTTAGAAGCAACTGCTCAACTCATCTTGAATTAGATATTCAGTTTTGGAGAACTGTTTAGGCTATTCAGATAGCCTTAATGAATTCAGAAAGAACAAAGTTTTGCAGAAAAAAAGCAAAACTTACTCTTGTCCTTGTTGCTCTGGTGGGGCAGTCAGCCTCTAACCGTAGAGAAGAAGAAATTCAGGGGATTTAGCAATGTCATTTCACCAAGGTTAGAGCTCTCAAAACCTGCTGGCTAGTGAGGGCATCAGCTAATAAATGCCAATTTTACACAGACAGCTCTGGAGTCTCCTGCTGTTGAATTATTTATATGAGATTACTTGTTTGTCAAGGCAGATAATGGGAAAAACGTACCTTGGGAAAAGAAAGATAATAGTCATGCTTTTAGTTTAAAAAAATAGCATCACTTTATATACTCAGTGATATTTTCTACTTTGAAGTTGAAATACATTTAATATCTGGTCTTAGTAGGTTAAAGGACACTTGGAAGATCTCATAAGATGTATTTAACAAACTAAGGAATACTGTTTTTTAAAGAATTCTGAAATTATGTGCCTTTACAGACCTATCTCTAAGCACACCACTTTACTGAAGAACTAATGATTTTAAATGAAAAAAAACATTTCACCCTAAATTTTTGAGATTTTATTACTGACAGCACTAAAAGGGAAAGAAGGACAGGTTCTCAAAATGTAATGTAGAAACTTCAGTAAAAAGCTCACAGGCAGGCATCTCATCAGCAACAGACCTATGGCTACTTTGACAAGCTCTCAATACCTGCCCCAGGCAGATCCTCAGCAGGGCAGTAAAATCCAGCATAGCTTTAGATTTGTGCCCTTTCTTGTACCACAGAGGACATCCTGGTACTCCTGAGGGAAGTGTGCCAAATTGCAAACCTTGCCTGGGTAGAAATTCATATGTGCATTCACCAATACCTGTGATAGCTTCCAGCTTATTAATGTAATTTGCCATTTGCTCTCTAGTGACCTGATCTGGTTTTGGATAGAGCCAGCAGAAAAACTCCTGTGAACTTCATTGGCAGCTAAACCAGGTTATAGGTGGAAAAACACACAAGTTCTAGCAAATAACAAAAGCACGGTCAGAGATGTAGGTAAAGATGAAATTATTTTTCACTGTCAGTTCATCAGAAATTCCCATAAAAGTTATCAGTTCAATCAAAACATATTTAGTCAAAAGTAAATTTCAAGCACAAGGAACATATATATATACACACACATACTCTCCGTTTGCCTCTTAGGATGAGACAGATATATTGGTTGGCTGAAGCAGCAGACTGCCAGGAACAAACAAGAAATACTGGGAATTAAGAGATGGTTGTTTCAGCTCCTGCAGGGCAGGAGCAGCAGCCTCAGTACTCCCCAGCTAACCAACCCACCCCTCTGGCTCCCACCCTGAACTGCTGAGAGGCTGTAGCTGGTGCCTGCTCCAACCCAGCAGCTCACCAGGGCCACTACCAGCTGGGAAGAGTCTGAACACATCACATGCTTGTCTTTCGGCTGAGCAGCAGCCTTTGGAAAATACACAATACCTAGAGTGTAGACAACATGTGGTTGTTAGAAAGGTTATAACAGAACAGCCAATTTAGTTAAAAATCTATTTCTGGAAATACAGATGTACCATCATAGCTTACACTTTCCAGATGACTGCTCTAATCAGATCCTGTAACTCAGAAAGAGCTTGCTTTTTCCCTGTGATTTTTATATTCTTCATTTAGCTGACAATCATCATGAATTAATCAACCCTTAATCCATTCATTCTTGCAGAAAAAAAGAAAAATCATATAAATGATCCTGCGTCTAGAGTCGCTAATTCATCCATATTAGGTCTTGAAGGATGGGGGAGCTGCACAGAAAGCTCTATTCTCCCACCCACACAAATCCTTCCTTCACCCGACAGTCACTTGCTGTCCCACTTTCTGTTGGGTTCAGTGAGGTGCTTGGTACATGCTTTGCTTTAAGCCTACAAACTGCCTCGTTACAGACAGTGATTCATTGTAATCTCAGGGACTAAAAGAATTCCCCCTTGGCTTTTTCTCATCACCCAGAAGTCACAACGCCCCAGTATAGAGACAGAAGCCCCAGACCATATCCAGAAGGGAGGATGTTCAGGGAGGAGTAAAACTAACAGGGCCAGCATTGAGCACTGCCCTTCCTCATATGATCTGCAAACAGGAATCTATGGTTTCCTAAAATAGAGTGGTCTGCATTCAGACCACATCTAAAAGCAACTGATGAAAATATGAGAAACTTGAAAATCTCCTCTTACACAGATCTTAAGTTACATAAAAAAATCATGCTAATTCAGCAAACTTTAATGTTAATTATGAATTATTATGCTTTTGAACTGAACTTGTTCACTTTAAATGACACTAGCAAAATCAGCAAACATTAGAAAGTAGCAACCATTTGGATCTGGAAGCACCTACTAGTCACCCCTAGAAACTGAGCCTCCAACAGCCACAAAAAGTGCAGCTGTTCCTTCAACTCATTTGCCCCAAACATCACCAATGGTATCATACAACTTGGAAACAGAGAACCCTTAAAAACTTTGCATAGCCTACCAGAGAGGGCCCAAGGGAGCTGCAAAATTCAGGGCATTTTCTTTTGAGGGAATGTGCTATAGAATAAGCAGGCAGAACATTTGCAGAAGGGTACCATGAATACCACTGCACACGTCAGATTCCTTCCTTCCTATGGCTTGACATCTTCTGTGTTCAGATGGCAGCATTACTGCTGTCTCGCCTCTAAAATAAGCTCGAGGAATTTTGGAAGTGAGGACTGGATTCAGAGTTGTTTCCAACTACAGTTCCTGTTTTGCCAATAGAGACAGCTTTTTTTCTCAGGCAAAAAAAATCTAAGGCATAGTTGAGGAGCAGGTGGATTACGTGTGTTTCCCTCAGACATATAGCCTACTGTACATATGCTGCATTTTGCTGAATATTCCATAGTGCTCAGCTTGTGCAGGCTGCTTTCCATTAACCCAGTGTTCCACTTTATCTTCTGCCTAAAAATAGCAGTGTAATGCAATTGTCATATTTCTCTAAAGAAAAACACCGACCAATACTCTTAATTGAGGCAGCTATTTGTCTTGTGCTTACCTTTGAGAGGTGTTGGCTGCCTCTGTGTCCAACTTGCATAAATCTTTTTATGAATCAGTTTGATATAGAAACATGTGCTTCTTCTTTAGGTTTTAGGGGAGATGACATTTCAGTCTCAAGCAACAACATGCACAGCACCTTTGATTCCCTGATTGTGCAATTGCATCATTCTACAGGCTCTCCTCTAATAGAAAGAGAGAGTTCCATTTACAGCAGAGCAGCTGAAAGGTTTAAAACTTGTATAGCTATCACAAGCCACCCCATAACAATGCAAATAAAACAGAAAATCCAACTTTCAGCACCTTCCTGATCTGCAGCCTTTAACGCACCTGAAAATTACTCATCAGGCAAATTATAA
>VXAB01009974.1:309664-346604 GCA_013399175.1 Odontophorus gujanensis
AGGGCATTTTCTTTTGAGGGAATGTGCTATAGAATAAGCAGGCAGAACATTTGCAGAAGGGTACCATGAATACCACTGCACACGTCAGATTCCTTCCTTCCTATGGCTTGACATCTTCTGTGTTCAGATGGCAGCATTACTGCTGTCTCGCCTCTAAAATAAGCTCGAGGAATTTTGGAAGTGAGGACTGGATTCAGAGTTGTTTCCAACTACAGTTCCTGTTTTGCCAATAGAGACAGCTTTTTTTCTCAGGCAAAAAAAAATCTAAGGCATAGTTGAGGAGCAGGTGGATTACGTGTGTTTCCCTCAGACATATAGCCTACTGTACATATGCTGCATTTTGCTGAATATTCCATAGTGCTCAGCTTGTGCAGGCTGCTTTCCATTAACCCAGTGTTCCACTTTATCTTCTGCCTAAAAATAGCAGTGTAATGCAATTGTCATATTTCTCTAAAGAAAAACACCGACCAATACTCTTAATTGAGGCAGCTATTTGTCTTGTGCTTACCTTTGAGAGGTGTTGGCTGCCTCTGTGTCCAACTTGCATAAATCTTTTTATGAATCAGTTTGATATAGAAACATGTGCTTCTTCTTTAGGTTTTAGGGGAGATGACATTTCAGTCTCAAGCAACAACATGCACAGCACCTTTGATTCCCTGATTGTGCAATTGCATCATTCTACAGGCTCTCCTCTAATAGAAAGAGAGAGTTCCATTTACAGCAGAGCAGCTGAAAGGTTTAAAACTTGTATAGCTATCACAAGCCACCCCATAACAATGCAAATAAAACAGAAAATCCAACTTTCAGCACCTTCCTGATCTGCAGCCTTTAACGCACCTGAAAATTACTCATCAGGCAAATTATAAGGGAAGGTGGTTTCCCAAGACCTTCTGTATAGATACATATATGAAAAATAAAAGTCATTTCCAGCAAGAAACAGATTTCAATAGGCTCGTAGGCAAGCAAACAGGCATGTGTATGGGTGGGTGGTACACAGGGGAGGAGGAGATTGGGAGCACATACAGAAACCCCAGCACTCATCACTTGCCTTGTAGAGCCTGCGTAAGGACCCTTTGTAATTCTACTTCCAGCACATGTGTGGGGGAGTGAAGAGGAAGAAGAAAGGAAAGAAATGTACACCCATGTGCCACTCTTAAATATTATTATATTTAGGAGTTCTCATATAAAGCAGAACAATGCAGAAAATTTTCAGCAAAATCAAAGCAATTATTTCAAGGAGAGCCATCGATCACTTACCCAAGATACTCTGAGCAAACAAATCACACAACTACAGAGATACCCTAGAATTGACAGGTTCCACCATGGAAAGAGTCTGACAAGCCACTAGAGAAAGAGAAGAAAGAAAGGCCTCATCATGCTTCTTCCCATTTCATGCTTTCCTTCAAGAACAACAAGAGGTGTGCTGGATCACTTCTTTTACCATCATTAGGTTTTACTGTGTTCTCATTTACAACGAGCACTGTCCCCCACACAGAATGATACAACTTTGGCTTTTCTTAGGGCTACAGTGAGGCAACTTCACTGAAACAGATGCCAATAAGCAATCAGAGCATTTCTCTCTCCCTATTTGTATTATTTTTGCAGTTTTAATAGCCAGTGTAGGTTCATAGAAACACGATGTATCAGAAAACAAACAAACCAACCAACACCCAAAACTGTGTACAGATGCAAAAAATTTGACTCCTTACTGTCCTTTTAACTTTGCCCAAACTAAAGTTGCACTACCAACCATTTACTTTAGGCTCAGAAAGCATTTCCCCTTTTAACCAACCACACTCAGTTTCTACCACCTTCTTCTATCAGACTACATCTCCCTAATTAATAGCACAGATTCTATCAGTGTAACTCTTTTCTATAGAAAAAATATCATTACTTTTTCTCTTCCTCTTTTTTTCTTCTTCTCAAGGAGTGGTGAAGAATGATTAACTACAGATGTCTCCCAATAAGGAAGAAATGGGTATGAGTACACATTTGATGTATTAGCTGTCACAGCTGAAGTCTAAGCCCACAACACAAAAGTTGCATTGACTTCTGCAGGTGTGTATTTATCAGTTTGCCAGTGGTCAGATGAAAGTTGGTTACCACTGAGGTGCACTTGAGTTGCAGCAGTGCCTCATGAAACTGCGCTTTCCTCGAAGTGAAATCTCCAGCAAGAAGACCTACTGTTACTTGCAGCTACCAACTCTGTTAATAGCTTCGATTTGTTTAGGAAGGAAAGGACGGCGTGTTTTCTAGTAAGGAACTGTTCCTTGAATGGCCTGTACTTAAGGAGTTTCTGATGGATTTTATTTCTGATCTTCATTTTACATCCATTTCTCATGGAGAAATGGATTGAACTTGAGTAAAATCTACAGGCTTGTTCAGCACTATATCACACCAGCTCTGTGCCAACACAGCACATGAATTTCACACCCAAGCCAGCAATTGAATCCTCCCTATTAAATTCAGCTGAAGCTTCTGGTAATTCTAGTTATCTTACTTACATGAAAAGTTCTTCTCCCCAAACACAAATACTATTTAGTCTATATTCTCATACTCAGAAATGTATTCAGGGGTTGTTACCTAGCACAGAATCTCCCACTTTTTTTATGCAGACATAATTCCCACGGGAGTTACAAGAAACTATTATTTTGGCCCAGAAAGCCAACCCTATCCTGGGCTGCAACAGCAGGTTGAGGGAGGTTATCCCGTCCCTCCGCTGAGGGCACCTCACCCTGGAGTACAGCGTCCAGATGTGGAGCCTTCAGCACAGGAGAGATGAGGACCTGATGGAGCACATCCAGATTGTGGCAACAAAAATAATCCAAGGGATAGAACACCTCTCCTTCAAGGACAGGCTGAGAGAGCTGAGGCTGTTCAGGCTGGAGAAGATAAGGTTCTGAGGTGACCCAAGAGTGGCCTTTCAGTAGTTAAAGCAGGGCTATAAGAAAGAAGGGGATTGACTCTTTTAGCAGGATCTGTTAGAACAGGTCAAAGGGAAATGGTTTCACACTAAAGGAGGATAGGTTTAGATTGAATATAAAGAAGTTGTTTATAGTGTGGGTGTGAGACACTGGAACAGGTTGCCCAGAGATGTGGTGGATGCCCTGTCCTTGCAGACGCTCAAGGTCAGGCTGCACCAGCCTGATCTAGTTGTGGGTGTCCCAATTCATTGCAGGGGAGCTGGACTAGATGAGTTTTAAGAGTCCTTTCCAACTCAAATTATTCTATGATTCTATTTCCCTTGATCAACTGGTGAATGTTTTCCTAGCTTTATGTTTATCTTAAAGACATTTACACTACTTGAAATCTGAGGATCTCTTTTGATAGATTTTGCAAATTATTAAAATTAAATGTTAAAGAACAATGAACATATGCCTAAGATCTACCTATAGTTCTCTGTATTTTAGCACTATAGCCCCAAAATGTATTTTTCATCTTTCACTATAAGAAACGTAGTTGTGTTATAAATGCAGTATTTTGAGCTTTAAAAAGACAATGGGAGAATCAAGATTTGAAAGAAAAAGAAAATGTTTATTTAACACAGTTAACAAAAGACACTTCAAATAAAATGGGAAAGAGAAAGAAGTCAGACAGCCAATTGTTAACATTAATTCAAAACAATATCTTTAAAGAGTTTCTGAGATTACTGGATTACATTTTATGGAAACTAGCTTTATTTCTCATATAGCATTTTATTATTGCAATTTTCTGATCAAAAATAATTAAAAGGATAAAGGAATACCTGAATAATATTTGGATGTCATTAACTTCCCTCTCGCCCGTAATTATTGAAGCAAAGCTCTTAACATCATGAATAGGTTCCACAGAGCATACAGTAGCCCAATAAAGTGATGACTAGCATGAGAAAAGGGGGAAAAAAGGACAGTAATCTCAATTTGTATAAAGGAACTAAATGTTTTAGGGCAGATTATTATTTTGTCTCCTTTTAGTATTAGAGGCCACACTAAGCCATGACAAGTATGAAGAGCAGTTGTGACATCTGCCAAATCATGAGATTGTTTGCAACCAGAAAACCCAGGAGAGATGGGTTTTACATGGGTGATGAAAGCTTCGTTCAAAGAATTATTTCAGTTTCCAGGAAACTCAAAGAAATCTGCTTCCAGGGAAAGGGAAAAAAAAAAAAAAAAGAATGTCACAGCTCTCTGTTTTAAGCCATGAGCACCATTCTTTCTAGCCTTCTAAGAGTACTACATGAGCTCCACGGGTCTCTGAACTACCCACAACCCACACATCATAAGGAAATAGAACACCAAGTTAATTATGCAGCCTAAAGAAATCTCTTTTCCAAAGACCCCTGGCTTTTAAGAAAATCTATCAATTTTTTTTTCTCCAGATGGCATTGTCTCCCTCCGGTTGCTCCATTGTTCTTTAGTTATGCAAGTGGTTTCTCTATTAAAAATTGTCAACTGCCCATCCTCTAAGCTTTCTACAGATTCAAATACTTGCAGTTCTTAAAGGCAAAAAAAAAATTATAAAAAGAAAATCAGCAACAACAACAAAAAAAACCACCACCACATAAATAAATTTCCTAAGAATATTAAACGGAGAACGACAAAATACACTATTTTGTCTCCACACTCTCCCAGAAGATAGAAGAATTTATCAGCAATAAGCCGAAGGCCAAATATTCCATGTGGAACAACATGGTTTCACTGAAACACATGGCTCAGTGTGGCTGAGTGACTATACTGTCTGTTCTCTATCACTTTATACTTTCTTTGTAAGCACAGTAGACAATGGAGCTATATTTTCCCACTTTTATAGTACATACATATAAACTTATAATACTCAGGTACACCTGAAACAACTCATTTTCAAAGAAAGCATTACAGTTTATGATGTAATTGGTAATGGGATTATTTTCATTGCATCACTTGAGGCAGTTCTCCTGAAAGTGTATTGGTGCTCCAGTAAAAAGTGAACATCAGAAGATTTATAGTTTTAAATATTAAAAACTCTCAAAATGCCAAGGGTCCTCCACTTAGATGACTACTGAAAAACAAAAACATTGGCATTAAATCCTCTCCATAACAAGTTTCTTAAGCAGTCTCCAATAACACTGAAGTTCTTGGGAAGGAAGTCTCAGGAGTAAGGCTCTTACAACATTGTGTTGGTACTTCCTGTAATCTTGGCTAAAGCACATAAAACCTGCTGCCATGTAGAGACCAACAGCAGATGAAAAAAAGCACAGTGTAAACAAGATTTTACAACTCAAGAAGATACAAGTTGGATGTTGAAGAATAGCAGACAGACAAAATCCATCAATTCCTCCCTATTTACCTATTATCACACTCCACTCTTAAGGGAAGAGCCCACATTGCTCTAACTTGCCTCTAAAATTCAAAGCCCCAGAAAAATTAAAGAATGATGAAAATATTTTCTTCAAGATACAGTTCAGAAATATTTCATGACATCTGCATTTATAAATGTGGAAGAATTAATTTTTTTTTCTGGAATTCTCTACTTGAAGATAAAGGAATGGCAATCATCTCTATTTTATACCCAGTGACTAACATTAAAGGAAATAAGAAACTCTCTCAAGATTTTATTATTACTCTATGTATCAAGGAATTACAGGTTTTTAAATAGACTCACTAAATATAGTATTCTTTCCTGTCCGTATGATAAATATATAATGCTGCAAAAGACTCAGAAATAGAGCTTGGCAGAAGGTAAAATATTTTACTTTTCATATAACAGACATTTTTTTTTTCCCAAAAAAAAGATGCAGCTTCCATAATTTGAGGACCATTTTAGTGTGAAGTTTTGAGTGCTTAAAATCAGTGGCAAAAGCATGATTGACTCATTTCAGTCAGAAGGTTTCTTTTTTTTTTTTCTTTGAAATATCTGTCAAACTATTTACCGTCAGTGTCTTAAATATGGCCCCAAATTCACCAATTCAAATCCACTTGATAAACTTGTCAAAACTTGGTATGGTTTTCTCACATCCCAGCATTCATCTGGGCAACATATACAGGCCAGAGCCAGTGTTTTGGTTTCCAAAGATGACTAGCTGTGGTATAGTGGGGAGCTCATATTCAGAGTCTGCTGATATATTCTGCTTCATTTCAGGAGAATAGAGTACATAAATTATTCCAGATCAGCACTCCCTCTAGTACTAGAGACTAGAGTCTATTATCCCATACTAAATAAATCCTTCTACTATTCCCATTTTTTTTCAGGGTGCCACTATCATACTAATCTTCTTCCAGAAAGCAGCCAAACTAACTCAGAGTGCAATTTGACAGCCAGTGGGTAACTACAGCACACGCTGGCTCCAGTGTGTTTTGAGGTATTCTGAAGGGCCTGAACTGGCTACTTCAGAAAGTCTTGTAAAGGTCTGATTCGCTTCATACTAGCAGCCTGAGTACCAGTAACAATCAAAGAAAACACAAAATACTTTCCAAAAAGTAAATCAGCTTGCACTGTGCTCCAACCATGACACTGGTGCTGGAAACTGAACTATTCTGAAGCAAATTTGGAGGTGCCTGCATTATTGCTATGTATCGCCACAGTCAGTTTGTACTTTCAGCTCCGCTCTAGTCAGAGGCAACATAAAGAACTGATTTCTTAATCCAAACATGAGGCTCTTACAGCTCTTGTTTTGTGTTAGAGTAAGCGAAGCAATTAAGGTTTCCGCATCCTTCCTATGCATCCCAAGCAATTTATTACATAGCACATAAAACATCACAGACAGGGCCAAAGGCTAGTGATATTAGTGCCACCACAAGCAACGTTTGAAACAGCAGCTTATGCAACTGCTAGCCATTTAACAGACAGAGAACTACCAGTTTGCCAGTTTGTAAAGCCCTTTTGTAGTCTGTGTGCCTTTGACCGGCAAAGCAAATGAGAAAATAACAGGGAAAGGAACCTTGAGATGTCCTGACATGTTTGTTTCCAGGCAAATTTTCAAAAGCTCCTACAAGAGGAGGGGGGAAGGGAGGGGGATGTAGGACTTGGTCTGAAATTTCATGTTGCAATTTGTAATCTCACAAATCACAGGAACTAGAACAGCATGCTGTAGAAGTCCAACCAGCATGGAAAGAATTAGCCATTTCAATGCAACTAGCACAACCAGAAGCATATTATTCCAAGCTAAAAGTTCTGGCAGGATATACACTTGACAAAAATCTATCTGCTGAACCTTTATTTGCATTTTCAAAGGAAGCACATCATCCAATCCCAACAAACGGATTTCTTATTTTACTGTTTCTATGACAACTGTTTGCCTTTTGGAGCTAGCAAATGAAATGAATGGAGAAAAACCACTTTATATGGTAAATTGATTCCCAGTCTTTATCCCCATCATATAGTGCTGCTGTACTCAAAGGTGCTTAGTAGTTTAAGCCGTACCATGTTCCCAAATAGATTTTAGTAGTGTTTTCATATAGAATATTAATCCTACAACATGAGCATCTGAGGTCTTAGAAAATGTTTTCATGTTTTATACTTGTCTGTAACAGCTTCAGTTTTTATAAGAAGTACTCTCTATTCTTTGTAGATCATCACCAACAAATGAAATGATTTTTTAAAGGTACATAAAAGTGAAAACACGTTCCTTCCTACAAGAGGTTTGAACTTTGGGAGACCAACAGTTTCCAAAGAGAAAACATCACAATTAGACTTAGAAAACCAGAGTGCAAGTATTCTATAGGTTGTCTTCTCTTACACCAAACAACAGGGTATTTTGAAAACAAAGTGTAGCTGCAGCAATGGATTAACATATGTGAGGTCTTTCCATTACTGGTATTGCTATGGAACACTCAGCACTGTTTCAGAAATCACTGCCAGGACATAACCCTTGGGATAGTGCCCTGAAAAACTGCCTCAAACCCTCACGTATCAGCGGTGATCGCCGAATTAAGCCAGGCAACAGGCAATAACACCACCAAACCACAAAAAGCTGGTTCCTAATGCAAAATAATCTTCAGAGCCCTGCAAGGAAAAACACGCTGGTGACTAATGAAGCATTGTGGGCTGGAAGGCATCGTAACTGCTCCATCTGCTGGTGCTGGATAACACTGCACACAACTGCCATGGAAATTTCTAGCTAATACACAATTAGATATGTGTGTTCGATCACATCACGACCGGCTTCACATCTGTTTCACCAACAACCCAGGGTCACAGGGCAAGAGCACAGAGGGCAAAAGTGTTGCTAACTGCCTGGTCTGTTTCCCAAACCCTTGCAATATTATCTGCTTATTAGTAATCAGTTTTGTTTGTATGTATGAACAACTGTGGCATCTCCATCTTCTTAGACATAAGACATTTGGCAAGCGCAATACATGTAAATACCGACAGCTGATCAGCTCCAGAGTACTGATATGCCAGCCAAGTCATCCATGGTCTGGTAGAGACATGTAGTGACTACAGCTAATACTGCTAATAGTACTATAACACCTATACAGTTAACATTACTACATAATTTGTTAATAGCAATTGGTACATATGGCTCATTATTATACCATAGTTTTTTGTTAGAAACCGTAGAGAGATGAAAGGGGAGTAATTAAAAGTGTATCTCCGTACTCCCTCGGGGGCAACCAAGGGTGTTTGAATGTTTGAGATTTTGTTTAGTTTTCATCAGATAAAGTAAGAGACAAAGACCTATAAAGATTAGGCTCAATTTTACACTTAATTCTCATCAAAATCTCCTGACACAAAGCCAGTTTGCATTTAGTATCCTTCCCAAGATGTAAGGGGAGGTAGTTCTTGTGCTGCTGCTTACAAACATAGAGATATAAGCTAGTCTTCCAAGTGTAGGATATGAGCATTTCCAAATACTTCGTAAAGACAGCAGTATGGCATAACTAACATCAGTGTATAGCATTACAGCCCTGAGAAATTCTGATGTTACAGTTTCATTTTGTTCTAAACAAGACAAAAGTTGTGTGTTTTTTTGGTCTGGTTCTTTTTGTTTGTTTTTATTTTTTTCCCTGCCCTGAATTTTCCATAATACTAAATTCTCCAAAACATGATGCTGGAGAGTTCTCACTTGGGAACATTAATTCTGCATCATCACTTCATTCTGCTCTATGTCAAGATACCTATGCAAAGCAAACTTATTTTGCACTACAGCTATAAATAAGGAGAATATTTGGAGCTAGATATCAAAGCTTTGCAGCTCAAACAGGAAATATATAAGGCTCTAAGAGGCAACTGACATTAATTAGAACAAAAATACAGTATAGATTATTGAAAAAGACAACACGGTGGTCTATATCATACCAAAATAGGATTTGCAACTATTTGGTTAAGACTGCTTTTTCTGGCAGGAAAATTATTGTTGAAAATTTCATAATACCCATCCAGACAGGCAGAAATATTTCAGAATATCTGTTCAGGTAACAGCACAAATATTCAATACCTTTTTACCTTTTTGCTGATTTTCCTTATTCTGTTCTGCAACAGAATCTACTCAACAATCAATCAATAAATAAAAGAATATAAAAGAAGTCTTTTCAGCAAAATAGCCTAACATTTAAATTTACCACCTTGCAAGTAGTGCTACTTGTTTTTTCTGTATACTTTTTTCAGTCAGTGTCATCTGTGGTAATCATGTTAAATAAGAATAAGGTATTTACCCTCTTCAGTCTAAAAGAAATTCCTACCATTAAGATACACTGGCAAGCATGAAAATACTTCTGCACTTCAGATTAGTGAAAGTGCAGCTCTCTGACTACTTGCAGGACTTATTACAGCCATATTCACAGGACCACCAAGGGAACAAAATGGCTGTGATAAATCAAGACTATTATTTCACGGCTTGCCCCTCATACAGAGATAAACACTTTGGTTTTGTTCCTTTTCTCTGAATTGCAGTTAACGAAGATGAACTAAGGTAATTTGGATTCAAGCTTCCCAAGCACTGTCTTACCACCTAGAAGATCCATCCTACACCATCCACACTCTACCTGTTTTAGGCAGCATCACTGTCCCCACTGTTCTCAGCCTGTAATCAAGTGATTGCTCACCTAAGCTTCTCCCTGTTCACTCATATTCTGTAAGGAGAGCATGTAATGCCATTGATTTTCACATGATACTCAGAACCCCCAGAAGTCCCAGCTTTGCAGACCTGATTGGATTGCTGTTTACTGGATACACTCAAAATTTCTAAGGCATGTTTGGAAATCAGTTATCCAGGACACATACAGTTTACCAGGTGCCAGCAGAATGCTTGATACTGTACAGTCATTCGTCCTCAAGGAGCCCAGTTTTTTGAAGTACTGGCTGGATTTACCAGAAAGCATGGTATTAACTGGAGAAACTGCTGAACTTAATGTGAACCAGCTGTGATAAGTTTGTTTTCGATAGTTCTCATGGCTGCTTTACTAATGAAGTAAAATGAGGAAGATGTGAAGGTTAGAGTCATTTTTAAATCATTCTTTCAGCACTTGTTCTTCATAAACCAGCATAAAGCCCGCATCATATAAAACATACGTGCTTTCTTTGTTACTGCTGGGAGCTGAGGGCTGTTCACAGGCATTGCCAAGTGCCACAATGTAGACTTGATTGCACTGACCACTTCCAAGGGAGAAGGTAACCTTCACCCACCTATTACAGTTGACTTAAGGTACTCATGATCCTTTGAGAAAGGAAAAATCTCTCCACTACCAGGACTCCTGTTGTCCTTGGTAGTAGTTATAGGCCCATCAGGTCTAAAAAAAGAATTGTAGGTGACAAGGGAGTAAAACTGATTTAAATGGGGCTTAGAGCAGGACTATTAGAGGATTTGGAGGAACCCATATAAAAAATTAAGGAGGCCTTGTGCATGCCAGCAGTAGCCCTTTTTGCTCCATTTGCTCTTCCCAATGGACAAAGATCGGACAACATGTGTTAAAACTATAACTTAAAATCTCCTTTCATAGAATCCTTAGAGTTGGAAAGGACCTTCAAAAGTCATCTAGTCCAACTCCTCTGCAGTGATCAGGGACATGCACAAATAAATCAGGTTGCCCAGGGCTTGATTCTGCCTTGCCTTGAAAGCCTCTAGGGACAGGGCATCAACCACATCTCTAGGCAACCTGTTCCAGTGCATCACCACTCTCACTTCCCTTGTATCTAATTATATCCTTAAAACCTTCCGTTACCCTTTCCTTTTCTACCATCCTGTACATATATATTATTATTTATATTTACCTTACATTTACTTGATCTTCCAAGGGGGAAAATAAAAAACAACCAACTAAAAAACAAAAACTAAGGGGAAAAAAAAAAAGAAAACAAGAAACCCTGCACTGAGTGCATTAATACCTTGACAGAGTGTATACTTGATGAGCTTGGTAAGTGAATAGGAATCCTGCAGTGTTATGAGAGAGAAAATATATTTAATGGTATCTTTTCCTCACTCTCCAAATTTGTGTTCTGTAGTTACATGTGCAGAAGTTTAGAAGAAATGTCTGCATTTGAAGACAGCTGGTTAAAACTTCCGAAGACAACCTTCTTACGAATGAGACCTATTTGCATATGAAAAACCAATACTGACGAACAGTTACCACCATACATCAAATGCAAACTCAGAGTTCAGCAGAACTGAAAACCATTAAAAATTCTGATTTCAGCGATACGCCAAGGAATTCAGAGCTTGATCCAAAGCATCTATGAACTGATAACAAGGCTCATGTTTACTGCAATGGGCTCTCAATCATGTTCCATTGGAATTTGATCACCTCCCAGAGAAAATGGACTTTCCTCCCCATGGTCCACTGCAGCTGTCTGCAGCTACAGCTGTGCAGCATCACAGACATCTTTCTTACAAAAATCTACATTAATCTCCAATTCAAATTCGCCCTGTCCCTTGTTCCCACTCTCTATCCTAGACAGTATTAAATGCACAAACACTGAAGCATATACAAGCATTTTCCAGGAGTTGTGATCTTAGTAAGCTGAACTCAAAGTAGTGAAAAATTCAGCCTAGTTTCCAGAAAACTATTCTCTAAATTAGACAATTAACCATATGCTCCTATAACAAGGATGAATATCAACTTTATTAAAAAAACCTGACATGGCACCCAGTACTTGCACACACTACCTCCTCCAGGCAAATTTCAAACTTTTGAAGTTATTAGGAATCTTCATACCCTTTCACTGTGCCTAGCTTCTCCTTAGTGCGAGTTGAACAGCTTGAACTATCTCATAAGTCAACTTTTCCTCACAAAACCTACTTCCAGCAACATTTCTGCAACAAATCCTCCCACCAGCCCTTCCTTCCCAAGCTTCCACTGCAGTTCCTCCCCAAAGTAGTTGAATCAGTTTATTTTTGTCTTAGCAGCCTTCCCGTCAGTTTGTGTACATTCATGAAGAGCCCAAAGCAGCAGACTGGCACAAACCCAGCTGAGCTCCTCTTCACCACTTCCAGCAACTATATTTTTGAACAAGCAAAGCAATGCTGCTTACAAGCCACGTAGTTACAAGAGCAAATTGGAAGTCTTTAAGCAAATGCACTTTGGAGGTCAGCCTGAGGGAGGAGGCTATAGTTTTATTTTGGAAGAATAGTAAGGTTTTGGGATTGAACCTACATGTGAGCAAAACACAGGTCTCCCTGCTTCTAACTGAACCAGTTCTACTCACTCAAAATCAGGCTCCCTCTAGACATGGGACTCCTCTAAATAACAGAGATGAAGCTCCAAAAACAAGTCTTGCCCAAAGCAAGAAAGGCTCCATCGCAGCCAATAAATCATGATCTGCTTCTCTCACTGGACTGAGAGAGTTTACTTGGTTATACAAGAGCTGCTCCAAAGGTAACGCCTCCTATTTGATTATGTTGGCCTACAGTGTCAGAGGTAGATGCTGGTGGCATGGCAGTAGAAGTTGAACCTTTCTGCTGATATTCCCTTACATTTTGTTGCCATGTAACAAAAGGCAGCAGTGAGGGCAACTTGACCAAACAGCATCTGACATGGAAGTATATGCAAAACAAAGATGCCCCATTAAACTCTTCCGTGCAGAAAAAAAATTGTACCCATTGACACTCACTGATAGCTGCCGAAAAATTCTGGAGGCCAAAGAGTGGATGTAAGCACAGAGAAGCAGCAGGTGGCACATTTCAACAGTTGTGACAGCAGCGTGAAAGACAAGCCATGTTCCAGTCACAGATAACACACCACAAAAGTATCTCAATCAGCTAATCCACGTGAATCAGTAGATTATAACAAAGAAATTGTGTACAGAGCTGAATATTGGGTTCAATGCCTTGGAAACAATGGTGACAATATTGGAATATCACATAGTTTGCACCAAGTGAATTCCACAAGTGCTCACAAAGGAACAGAGAGAACACTGTATACAAGTTAGCCAATACAATGCTGAAGGTGACAGTTTATTGGATTGCATTATTACCAATGATAAGATGTGGTATTACCACCATGAGCCAGAATCAAAACAGCAGTCCACAGAATGAAGTGAATTAAATGCAGATAACACAATGAAAAGCACAATTACAGCAGAGTAGCAAGATCCCAGGCTAGAATAAGTGAGAATTTGTTCAAACGCAACAGCCAGGGGCACAGAAATAGAGGGAAAAAAAACCCAAAAACCTACCTACCTTCAGAAGACCTCAGGGAGTCAAGAATCTCTAGCAAGATACCCTTACCTTCACTGCCATCCCATAAATGAGGTCTGGGAAGGGGTGGATTGTGGATCTCCCCCCCTTCCAGTCACTCAGGTACATTGCATGCACCTGAGCTCCCCTGGGTTGGCCCTGCCTTCCCACCAGGTGCTCAATTACTTGTTCAAGCCATGACTTAGCATTTCTATTATGATACTTGACAAACAATTTTGGTTTTTGGAGCTTCACTTGTATTGAGATTTAGATTCTTCTTTCCTTTTATTCAGACAGAATGTCTCTTACTCTGATTGTTTGTGAACTTCTGGCCAAAACCATTTCACTTTTTTATTTAAGTAAGACTGATCAGCCATATTGTTTTAGTTTCTTTAATTGGGTGGCTAATGGTGAGCAGAAATAAGGCAAATCATGTTAAGGAGATAGTTTACATCTGTCTACATCTGCATCATGTCGGATATGAAAAAAACCAAATATTTGTACAAAATGTCATTAAATCCCAAAATGTAAAAAAAATAAAACAAAAAGAATTGTTCACTCAAGCTACTGCTAAGAATGAGTAACAAAGTGAAGAAAAGTGCACATTGGTCAAGTATTCATTAGTGTTGTGTGGTCATTTTCTGTTTTGGGATACAGCTAATGGAGCAATAGGCAGAGAGATGGGCTAGGCACCCCATTTTGTGGTAGTATCTCTGCTTTAGTTGTGACATTACAGTCTAAAACCCAGCAGTAATGTGTAATGAAGGTAATTAAGCTTGCCTGAGAGCAAATGTATTTTCCTGGTTCTGCAGTAAGCTTCACTTGTTATAGCCCATTTTAACAAGGCCATTCAGCTGCATTTAGTCTTTTGAGATGTCAAATGGACTTTTATTCTGGCTACTAGACATTGCTCAAGATCATACATTATGGACAGTACCTCAGTGCCATCTAAGCCATTGCTGTAGCAGTGACTATTTTGTAATGTAAAAACCCAGCTGTCTGCTGCTACGTGATAAGTGCTAAAAATGGTACACTGCAATCCAAGCTCCTGTAGCATTATAGCCAAGAGAGGATTACAAATGGAATGGCTGCTGTAAGGGGAGGCTTTATACAGTTGTACATATGCACTCCAGTGATTCTTAGCATGGAAAGGCAGAACAGCATTTTCACTTTCAAGAAAAATTTCTCTCTAGGGTGTACTACTGGTACTTTGCTGCCAATTACTGCTTCCTGGCAATGAAGAAAGACTGTATGCTCATAGGCCATGACATTTGATTAACAACTGTAATATGGAGTCACCTGAGGAAGGAGCTGTGTCATTAACATGAGCACAAAAGAATCGATAGCTGCACTGCTGTCTCTCTGTAATATTTTGTGGGGAAGCAAGGGAAGGAAGTGGGTTAAAACAGAAAGAAGTTACAACAGGATCAAAGCTGCTTTTAGATAGCTCCTCAGAGAGGGGTCAGTTGACATCTTATGCTTTTTTGGGGCTCTTCCTCCCTGCAACAGCCTCCTTCAAGTTACAGATCGCTAAAGTAGACCAAATCCATGCAAAGAGGAGGATGACACACAGGTAAGTATAGGGATATCTGAACTGAACCATCTGTAGCCTCACAAACTGAATCTCAGACAACTATGTAAATGCAATTTTACTCATGGGAGACATCAAGAACATCCCAATAATCTTGCAGGGGCTAGAGCTGATGTACAGCCCTGCTGTTAGCTTGTGATCTATCATTCTTGTAGTTTAACAACCCGACATGCTGGAGTGGTAATTAGGAGAAAGAATTATCGGCATCTTTATGTAGCAGACTCTTTATGAAAGAAGTGCACAAGTGCAACTACAGAAGTTTGATTTAGTAAGCTTGACGAATACAGACAAAATACAGGTACAATTTTACACAGGTTCATCCAGCTTCCAAAGAAACGAGATAGGAGACAGGTAAAGCGAAGTATCTAAGGCCAAAACTGGTCCCTGGGACTACATAAAAGCTACATTTTATTGCCATCGTTCTCACATTTACAATGGAATACATTGTACACGGATATTTGGACAAAGATAGTACACCTGAGCCACTGCAATGTATTATTTTCTGCAAGACAGAAGAAGGTTGGGCGAGGTTTACAGACCAAGACTTGACACGTTCGTGGGGCACAAGCATTTCTTGCAAAGATTTGTTTATTTATTTGTTGCTATAGGTACTACAAATCTTTGATTAAGCTTCCACCTGAACATACCACACATTCTGCCCATAGAAGCAGAGCTTATCATTTCAGAAAGCAAATGACCAAGGAAGAAGAGGGAAAGTCAGAAAATCTTTTAATTCTCTTTATTCTGCTCTCACAGTTCCATTTTATAGACACACCACGGATAACAAATTCAGCATCAGCCTTCTGGTATTACATTTCATGCTTCTCAAATAGAAAAATGCTACATATAATAATTAAAGGGCAATAAAAGGCTGATAAGCTTCACAAAGCCTGACTATCAGCAATGGAAATAACCAAAGTCAGTGAGAACTGAGGAAGAAAAAATCTTCAAAGGAACAGAACTCAACAACCATTAAAAAATAATAATAATAACAGAATATAACTCAGAAATTCTTGCATTTCTGGCTTGGATGGGAGGTTTGAAATAGATAGCTCAAAGCATCCAATATTTAGGACCAAAAGAGCAACTATCAATACCTCCTGCCTGAGCACTGCTTGAGCACTTGCTGTTGAAGACAATCCCCTTCCTCTGCATTGTTGTTCCAATCTTACCCAACTGTAGAGGCTGGAAAAGAGAAAAATAGGATGGCACAATTTGATTCTAATAATATGATCTTCTTAGAAGTACAGGCAATAGAATCAAAGCACAAAAATAAATGTCAGCTGGTTAGTGTGACACCAGGGCATTAAAGGAGTATCTCAAACTGGCAAATCCTTGTTACTGCTTCCAAATAAAAAATAACTGACCGCTCCCTCCCTTCCCCCCCAGAAAAGAAAAAAAAACACAAAAACCACATAAAAACAAGCAACTAAACTGTCAAGAATGAATCCAGAGGTCTGTAGTAGTCTCTTTGTGCAGTGTTTAAGGATGGAGTTGTAGCACTCGCCTGAATTCAGGAGAAAATAAAGCAAGGAAAGCAGGGCAGCATTAAAAGATCTTATGATGCAGCTCTTCAAAACAGAATCAGTCTACTCCAGAAAGCAGCATAAAGGCAGAAAACCCAAGGCACAGAATCCTGGCCAAAGCACTAATGGGCCTCATTAACAGAAGGAGATCAGGCACTGGCTGCCATGTAATTTTGGGTACTGAAAAATATCTTTATTTTGAAGATAGGTGTGTTAGCTCTTTGAAATCAGGCAGTCAGAAACATACAAGCATGAGAAATAACTTCTTGAAGTTACATAGTGGTTAGAGAAGTTAAATAGCTGGGAGAACTCCCAGGTTCAAGGACCTGATCCTCCTCATTGCAGCATCCTCTAAGACTATGTTGGACAAGGTCACTACAGCTGTGCAACTGCCATTATAACAGTAGATAAAAAGAACAGTTGCCCCCCTGAAGTAAAAGAAAAAAGAAAAAAAGAATGTGATCTGCAGCACCTTCCACAATGCGCAGTTCACCTCAGTTTACCACTGCCTTTCCCACAGATACACAACAATAAAGGGATCTCAGCAATAGACCATCAGACAGAATAACATAATGATAAAAACTTGGTAAAATGTCACTGACTCTCTAGGAGAGCCAGGAAGAAAAAAAATTACCTTGTTTTGTTCTGCCTAGTTACATGTTTATTTCCAAGAGCTACAGCAGCATTGTTGACCAGGTGTGCTAACAGCAAGGCAATCCTCTCAGGCATTCAAGACAGTGCACAGAGATTATAACTGTCAAGGAAATATACTCCTTGTGCTACATAATGCATCAAACATTTGGTGCACTCCTGTTTGCTTCCCTCTAGGATGACATAATAGGATTTTTTTTCAAGGTAGGCACAAGTACTGAGGTTAATGGCTGTTCTGTAAATATTCACAATATTTAGCCCTTCAGACTGAGAGCCAGCTAATGATATGTTCAGAGATATGAAGTTAATTGTTCTCACTAACAAGAAATGCAGAAATTGCCACTATTTCCAACGAATGGTTTTTATACTTCGCATATCAAACTCAAACAGACTATTGTTTATATCAGCCAGACTATATTTTCCTAAAAGTTTTCATACTGCAAAATAAAGCCTCCTGGTCAGGAGGAGAAGCTAGAAAGAATGCATACAGCTATCTATTTTGAGCTGTGCACATAACCACCATCACCACAAAGGGACTGAATCTAAGCATTAATGGAAAAAAACAAAGGCTAAAATTAATTTCTCCAATTCTCAAAGTACAGTGTCTCCTTCACCAGCTTCAAAGCCAGAGGTTGTCCCATTGACTGTTTTTCCCTTTCATGTGGGAGAAAATTCATGAGGTTCATGTGACTTTAATAACTTATTAAGATGAAAAATAAGACTGAAGAGCATTGCAGACTCAGTTCAGACTGTCCTTCTATCTTCATTTTATCTAACCATCTCTGTCCAAGGAGACAGACTCAAATTTTCCTGGGATTGTGTACTTCACAGGGCCAAAAAACAAAGCAATTACTGTTTCGCTGTTTTGTTTGTTTCCTCTAGGACTTAATAAGGACAGACTTATGACTCTGCAATGAAAACAAAATTGAATCAATGTTTTATTAAACCCAAAGAATGCAGCTGATTGAAGTTTCCTGTAAGTACCAAGATGATCCATGTTAAAGTAGGATAAAACTACAACTGTCAAATATGGAGTAAAATACCAAACACACTGAAGTTTGAGTGGCTATAGAGTCATATTTAGCAGGGTTGGTTAACACACAAACCAATTAAACAAGGCAGGTATGAAGCCTTCAAATTTAAAGCAGGGTTGTTAAAAAGCGAGGTGACTGAGTTCTGATGGAACTGAAACAAAAATATCAGCAGCCAAAAACACACATAAAAGAACAGAAAGTACTGCTGTGTGAGATACCCTTACCTAGTCAGTGGCATAACTGAAGAGCAGCTTTCCCGTTCGAAGTGGACATCAGGAACTGGAGCTTTTTTTGATAAAGAACAGAAAAGTGGAACACGAACATTTTTTCCCTAAAGAAACTCTACACGTTCCTGATTAAAAAGTGGTGAGCAGCATTCCTAAGAGATTGCCAATATTTAAAAATATGTGATGCTGAATGACCTGTGAAACTCGCTATCAAATTTCTTGCTTCCACGCTTTATGTTGACACCTTTCTCCTGGCCCCCTCCCCTTCCAAGGACAACCTACAAAATATGCTTAACATGAGTGTGGTTTCTGCTCTTTAAGGCATCCAAGCTTATCCTAGCCAGACAGCTCATGTCAGAATACATTTAAAATAATCTAATAACTAATTTACAGTAAGTCATTTGGAAGTTGCAACATGCCAACAGTCATTACACTGAAGGCCTTGATATTGTACAGTTTTCTCATTTTAAGAAACATAGGAAGTAACCGACAGCCTAGAGCGGGCTGAGATATACTGGGCATACAGTGCTGAGAACTTTACCTGTGTTTCAGAGTTGATTAAATCCAGAATGTACCTATCATCTAACTACTCTTTTCTTTGATGCCTGTGAAGACCAGAATCCAACTTTACGTTTATGAAGCTTTCCTGCAAATAATGCAACTCTGAGGTCACCCAGTGACTTCCTTACACTTGTTGTCATTTTTACCAGTGTACATGAAATGCCAGCCCCTAGGTGTATGAGGAAAGCTTGTTATCAGTTGTGTTTTAGTCCCTCTGTCCACAGTCTAACAGTCTTTTGTGACAAGTACCCAATCCCTCAGCCTAGGTAGGGCAATCACTGCAGAACCAGATTAGCCAGGTTAAGTTTAGATACATCTTTTTCACACCCATTGCTTTTTAATTATCTTTCCCTTTGCTAAAGATACCCATCCTACACAGAAGAGACAGAATGAATACCCTTCACAAATCTCAATGCCAGTCTTGGCTGAAACTACCACTGAGGGCTGAGCTTCATTAAAGGAGCAAATAAAACTAACAAAAACCCATCCTTTCCCAGAAAAACAATGACTCTGGATCACCCTGTCCACATTCACAGTGTATTTATTTTGAAAATACTCCAAAAGGGGCATGATTACTTATGCCAACATTGCCAAATGCTGGATTACACAAACGCTACCATCTGGAAGGAAGAAAAGATTTAGAGGCTATTTAGCCATAACAAACTACATTTTAACTCTGAGATATGACTGTATGTGCCTGGGAGGTCTCAGCAGGAGAGTCCACACAGATCTCAGACGTGGGAGCTCCCACAGCTTCTGAAGCTGATTGATGGGGTGACCGCCAGAACAATTTCCAGAAATAGTGGGCCAAATCTTCACCAACCCATTTCCTTGAAATAGAGCTGGATTCCTGGTACAAGAGCATTTATCCTCTCATGTGGGGATGCAATACTCTCTGAGGGATTCTGGGCACATTAATAGAAAACATTTTCACCCTCACCAGTGGCCATTGACATGTAGCACTTCATATTTTAAAGAGCCTCTTACTCATTTCAGATAACATCATGCTCCTGCAGAGTCAAAAATGATTTTCAGGAACATTCCATACACATACTATGTAGACAGAACGCTCCTTAATTTAGGTATTTCTAGCACCAAGGCAAAATGCTAAGCATTTCTTTTGAAATATTTCAAAACAGAACTAAAGAAAACCCAAACAACAAACCACTGTAGAACATTACAATATTTAGGCATCAGGCATATTGCTGCTAACCATATGTATATTTGATGTAAAGCAGATACAAACAAGAAAAGATTGCCAGTGCATTGCCAAGTAATTCTTAGCTGCCATAAATAAGCATCAATGTGTCAAGCACGTCCTGCTTTTGTATGATGCTGGGCCAGGGGGTAGTACTGATGACATCGAAGTTTACACCTCCAGATATCTCTGACCCTTAAATTTCAGCAGAAAAGAAAGTAAAGTAGTAAAGAAAGAAAACCAAAGGAGAGGGAAAGAGTCAGCACAGATGCTGTGGTGACTTGGACAGTTGGGAAGAGCACATTTTAATGCATTTGATATGAATGCAACATCACTCTTGCATTAGCCTGGATCATGGCAAAGAAGGAGCTCACAACCTCTGGCATCAAATATTGTGTATCCGCCATTCACTTCTATTTTGTTTACACCTTGATCTTTTTTTATCCTGCAACTCATTCCACCTTTTGAAGTCTTTGTTACTATGGAAACAATTACAGTATTGGTCTCCACACAACAGAATGACACCTTAGAGTGAAAAAGAATTAACAAAAGAATCTAGGGTAAAAAGGACATAGACTCGTAATCGTAAAGGACTATGGGATAGTCCATTGTCTCCCCTTTAACTCCCTAATTTTCTGCTGATAAAGCCCAAAAGATTATGCAGTTTAAATAAGTGGTTTTGCCCGAAGTGACAAAGGAGAGTCCTCACACAGACATTTAACCATGGTAGAAAGTACGTTTGTGCCACCTCAGCATTTGGAAACATCCTGCAGCTGAGTATGGCACAGACACTTCCAGTGGGAAAGGTCCTTCACAGACTTTGATACCATACTAGCAAATGGAATTTGCCCTGAATTGATCTTTGGGATTCAAACCAACAAGCAAGGCATGGCAGGTCAACACTATCAAATTTTCTTAAACTTCAGAACCAGATAGCTGTACCCAGATGGCTTTTTAAGGATTATTTTAGACTTTGTGACCTCACAAACCATGCACAGCAACTTCTTGGAGAAATAAAATCTTTTGACACATGAAGAAATCACACCAGTTCAACTTAAGAGTAGATTTTTCTTTTTTTTTTTTTTTTTTTTTTTTTTTGGTGGGTTTTTTTTTTTTTTTTTTTTTTTTTTTGATTCATTGGTTGGTTTGGGTTTTTTTTTTTTAGTATAGGCATAGGACACAATTATCCTGACACAGAAAAGAGAAAATTGTTAACAGTTAGCCCCTGATTATCCATACTGATTGACTGCTAGCACACAAACTGCCTTTGTCCTGAAAGCTACAGCTCCAAAACTAATTCATGACAGAAAGAGCTAACCTTAACTTCTGCATACATCATCCAGTCAATTCACATCATTTTGCAGTCAGGGTTTTATCTGTGGCCCTTTTTCCTTTAGAGGAGTAGATATGGCTGTATCACAGGAAAAACCATGTACACTGCACACAGAGCCAGCTGCTTCAGTCCTGAAGAATAGTAGCCATTGAAAAACCTGGCCACAGACAGAAATCCAGCTCCAATTTTTACACAAGCCCAACGTGCACCCTACGGTGCATAAAGAGAAAATCAGAAAATTATTTGGAAGAGAAGCTGGATGATCATTAGCAGTGAGATCCTGCTGCAGCCATGGAGAAGAAAGTGTTAAGTTTAATGGATGAAACCCTCTGTTAATATTGCAGTGCATTTACTATATAATTCTATTACTTTAATTAAAAGATATTACTAGATGGCTATAAAATTAGATTCTTCTGAGAAGAACAGGAAAACCACATTTATTCCCTGTAAACTGATTATTTCAAAGTTTAATAGAGACAAAGTCTATACTTTCTTATTTTAAGAGATGTAATCATACTTAAGAAGACTAATGTACTAAATTCTGTTTTCCTTCCATCCTTGTATTTTTTTCCCCAGTAAAATTTCTCATTGTCCAGTGCTAGAACAAGTATAATGTCACACGCCTTTCTACACTGAAACACTTTATTACTCCATTTCAGAGTTGTCTGTTCAAGGGTAATGGATTTTAAGGTATATTTATTGCCTTCCACTATGTATGCTACTTTTCTTAAAGTTCTTTTTCACTGTTACTAATTTCCAGTCTGGAAAAAATCCCCTGAGCTTTTCTACAATATCAATATACTGAATCTTATTAACTAGTGATACTTTTTCTCCCAGGAAAAGAACTGATTTATTAAGACCCCTCTGACTTCATTGTAAATTTGGACTGAGCAAGAAATACAGATATGAATGTGAGATGCTGGTAAAATCTGGAAACGTTACAGAAATTATTCACCTGACTTTAAGTGAAAATCTCCATCAGCATGTAGAAATTTTTGGTTTAGTTGGTTATATTTGGTGCTTGACTACCAAAAGATGGAAATCATTCCTGAGCAGTGGGCAGGAGAAATTCAATCCTGCCTCTCTAAAGTACAAGCATGCACTGAAGGAGATAAGTGCTCTTCAAATAACTCTTCTTTTGCAATAAGAGAGGGAGGAACAACTCTGGAAAAAAAAGTCTAAGGAATCACACCTGAGATATGAGCTGAACTCAATCTTTCTCATAAGGATCCAATCATACTGCTCCACAGAGGCTGTGTTTTGTGATCTTCCATCACATCCCCAGTGGATTTATTGCCACACACTTATCAACAGTAGAGTTGTATATGCTTTCCTCATCAAACAGCTAGAGAAACAAATACTTTGGAAATGGTTGTAAATAGAGACAAACAGTTCTTAGAGCAGGCTGGCTATCAGTGGCAGTATTTTATGAAAAGCTTAACTTGGACAGAACTAGAAAACCTCTTCAGTCTCAGCAAAAACTGTTCTGTTAGGAGAGCTGAGTATTTGTTAGTACCAGTTTCAAACATACAAAAACTAGTTCCTGTGATTAGATTCTATTTAAAACTGTATGATCTTGACTATTTCACAGTGAATGAGAATGTCACAATTATAAAAAATAATCAGATTTACACTGTGGGAATACAAGAAAGTATATTTAGAGCAGAAGCTGTGCAGCAGGATAAACAGCATGAGGAAGGAAGGTTGAGAACCAAGGACACTCCACAAGAAAAGGAAAACAAGTTCAAGTAAACTGTGTGATGGCAGACCCCAATTAGAGGAGGAGTGTGTGGCTTGGAACGACTCATGGCCCTGATTGGATAAGCACCTGTAGGCACAGTTAAGGACTGTTTTGGGAAGTATTCTGTTGTCATGTAAAGGAGGGTGGGAAAGTTACAAGAGAAAACTTGTGAAAGTATATAAGGGTTGTTAAAACCTTTAGTAAACAATGTGGATTGTCTACATCTGAGTCCGTGCCTCAGACGCTGCATTACACATTAACCCGTTTCATGTAGTCAGGAGGAAAGTAGAGGCATATATACCAAAGCAGTGAGCAGTATGTACTGTACAGACAGACTGTGTATGACCTGCATTACATGTATGCCTTCATAACTTTTCTAAAGTTATAAAAGTTATTAAATTAGTTCAGTGAACTTCATACATAGGAGACATGATTCTGCCTGAAAACCTTTATCTCATAAGTAATGGTTTTAAGAACTTTAAAAACAAACTAACCCTGTACTTGAAAGAAAATTGATTTAGAAACTAAGTCACTGCAGTGTGAAAACAGAAATCTCACTCCAGGCTTTTTACAAAATCATGTTTTCTGGAAACATCAGAGGGCTGCTCTGAAAATACTGTCTCCTACTTTATTATGTTGGTCCACAATGTGAGAGGTGGATGTTGATGGTGTGGCAGTAGAGGCTGAATCTTCCTGCCAGTTTCCCATTACGTGTTGTTGCTGTGTGACAGATGGCAGCAGAGGGGCAGGCTGACCGAGTAGCATCTGACATGGGTGTGTATGAAGCAAAAGTATGTCACTGAATTCCTCCATGTGGAAAAAATTGCACTCATTGACATTCATAGATTCTTGCTGAGCATTTCTGGAGATCAAAAACACTGGATGTGAGCACAGTGAGGTGGTAGGTGGCACATTACAACAGTGGCGATAGTGACAATGTGTCACCTCCACAGATGCAGACACTTATGAGCACTGCACTCAGGTTGTTATCCATTGCTGGTGAACATGCATAGCTAATGGTGCTGACTACACTGAAAAATAGTATCTTGTAGCTGAGAATTTGTTCCATCAAACCGTTACGGTATTCTTTATATAATAGGTTCCATGAAAATAAATAGGAGGCATTACTTTCAGAGATGCCTATGTATAGTAGTACGAGCAAATTTGCAATCTAAGAGCAAGGGGAAGCATAGAAAACAGGGCTGTAAGGGTCCTCAAGAGAGCATCTAATTCATCCCTTGCTTCAGAAGTGAATCATGTGCTGTCTTAAACCTAGGTCAGACTATGATTCTGATTTTAACACCTTCAGTAATGAAGCATCCTTAGGCAAGTTATTCTTGTGTTTCATTCATTGTAATAATTGCTAGGAAGATTTTCTTACTGAAGTCTGAATATCTCACTTAAATCTACTTCCCATCTATTTGATCTTCTGAATACTATATTGTCTTCTCTTTTGCATCACCCTTGTACATGTTTAAGCAGTGCTGTTTTGTGTTTCTCTAATCACACTTTGGAAGATGCAATCCTAGTTCTGTCAATCAGTTCTTGATTGTCAGACTAGAAAACAGAGCTCTCTTCGAGCTCTCCAGTGTATATTGCAGTTTGCTGCAAATGCATGCTCTTCCAATTAAGAGCATTTCATCTGAACCAAATTGCTATTCAAATAACCCATGAAGATTATTTTGTGCTATCAACTCTGAAGTATTCACTACTGATTAAAGTGACCTTTTCCACAAATAGGAGTATGAATGCAGGTGATCACACAGAAGCACTACAAAAGGATCAAGGTGGCTCACATGATGACATAGTCAACTTGCTCACTAGATACAAGTATTTGTCAACTCTTACTTGAAAAATTTTACCGTTGTGTAAAAAAGGCAGTGTTATTATACAAATCTGCACTGGTCTACTGAATTATGCAAACAAATCATGACAATAGATGTTTGAAACCCAGGGAGAGTAGTATTCAAAATTAATTCTTAATAAAGAGAAAACACTTGAAGCAATTATGCTATCAGTGCTTACCTGATTCATGCCATCTACAAGCAGGAGGAAAACTATAGTTTAAATGTAACTCTATCTCGTATAAATACAAGAAAATAAATGAAATTAGTTAATAGATTCAGAAATATGACAGGAAAAAAAAACAACACTGCATCTATTTGAAGTAAGAAAACAGTAAGCAGGTTTCAAAGCTGGGAGAAGGAACAGAAAGGACACATCACACTTTAATGGCAGGAGAGGATTTCAACATTCACTCAGAGTTCAAAATATTCAGCTGAGACCTAGAAACCAGGAAAAGCAAAATCTACACAGGCTTGTCAAGAAGAATAAATACTTACAGTTATGAGTGATTCTCATTTTGCTCGAGTCAAATCATAGTAGCTGAAAAGACTTCAGTAAATTATTAAGTAGATATTCTAAATAAATATAGCAGCAAAGAAATACTGATTTTCCTTAAGAAAACAAGCAATAGGAGAAAGTGTAACTGATTTACCTAGGTACATTAATTAGTGGTCCATGTTAAATTTGCTTATATGCTAATGAATCACTCAATATCAAAAATGAATTAAAACAATTACAGCTAAATAATATACATAACAGAAGTCTTTCATTGTAAAAAAAAAAATACAAAGATGGAACAAAAACTTTATTATAGAAAATAAAATAGCAAAGTACCCAGCTGTATGTTTACCAAGACTAAAGAAGCCAAATGCTTTCCTTTCCATCTCTGAAGAGAATTAATGAGATTTCAGTGAGACACTGGAAACATTCAGAAGAAAGACTGGACATGCATTGGAAAATCACCATTAAAAAAAAATAATTAAAAATAATAAAAAGAAAAAAAAACAATTTTCCTTCTTTAAAAATAAAAACAATAAATGTCTCTCTGCGTTAGGAACCTCAGATTTTGCACGTAGGTCCCCCCACCCCCCTTGTCTCCCACACACATTAATGTACCCCTCAGCAGGACATGCTGCCCTCAGTGTTCCAGCACGAGGAGCAGCCACCGCACTGCACACACCACTGGGGCTGTCCCCTTGCCCTGCCTCAGCACCCTCTGTTATGTTGCGGGGATATTTCACACACACATCATCAAGAAAACAGTCAAAGCCCCTCTTGTCTGTCGAAAAGATAGTTCTACAGAATCAGAAAACTCACAGCATTTTGCTACCTCTCAACAACTAACTGGTTACCAAATAGAGATACTTGAGCTGAAAACAAGAATGAGCACTTGTCAGGACAATCACGGAACTAAAGCAAAACATTTTGGTATAAGTTAAGAACATATTACTTCTGAGGTACTCAACTTTTTTGCCTACAAAGTACCAAAGAATAATCGTTTGGAAATAATACAAAGCTTGCTCCAAAAGTAACACCTCCTATTTCAGTCAGATGATGTTTTGTCACACTGTCCCTCTGCTGCTATCCATCACACATCATGAACACATAATGGAATATTAGTGTGAAAGTTCAACCTGCACTGCCAAAACTAGTATCTTCCTCTGATGTAATGGGCCTGCATAATAAAATTGTAGGCATTACTTTCAGAGCAGGTCTCGTATTATGGATGATGGCTGTGCAGCTTCTCAGATGAGATTCCTAACATCCATGTCCATGTTCTGGAAGAAGGATATGGTAAGCCATGCATTGAGATAAGAGAGACTTTGAAAACATCCTCAGGTTCTACTAAAGAACAGAGAAAGATAAAACTTGTGAGATATACCAGGAACTGCATATTGCTTGAAGAGGGACCTGTTTGTAAGAGAACATAGGACCAATAGCTCAACACAAGCTCAGAAACAGAGTAGCAGGTTGTACGTGGGCACATTAATGCACTTAAAATCTGAGGTCATTTCTGAGTCTTGTTCCTTGACCTGGGTAGGCAAAGCTGAAGTGAGCAGCAGGGTTGACCATTTCCACATTTAATCCAGTAGTTTATGAGCCCACCACAGGGTCTGAAGGCTACAGAGGGCCCAGGGCACAAGGCCTTGAGAGGGAGCTGCCTCTGCTTAGTTTTGAGAAGGCTCAGGGGGGATCTGAGTGTTGTCTACAGCTGCCTACTGGGAGCATGGAGCACGATGTTTCTCCCAGGTGCTCAGTGGTAGAAGGACCGGAGGCACTGGGTTCACACTGGAGCAGGGACAACTCCCAGTCAGGCAAAAGGAAAGTACTGCCGCCGTGAGGATGCTCAGATGGGGAACTGTTGTCCAGAGAGGCTGTGGGTCTCCGTCCTCCCCAGGGCATCCCAAATTAACTGATCTTGGCTGAATCTGCCATCTGCACCAGAGGCCTTCACAAAAAAGGATGAGACAAAGGGAGAAAGGCTACAAACTGGTTGAGAGAGGCCACCTTCCCCCGTTGGTCCACTGGGCAACTTAATAGTTGCTGCTGCCTCCTGCCACCTAGAAGAGTCAGGAAAGCAAAACAATGGAAACATCCAGGAGAAAGGAGCACGCTGGGATTACCTGGTTCTGTGTTAGCATAGCCACAGCAAGCCATCACCTGACATGTGAACACAACTGGCTTTGGCCTTGGTTCAACAACAGTTTGTACATGCTCTTGGCACACCACTGGCAATTTAGTCACTGCACAGGTGCTTCCTCTCAACAACTTACAGTTTAATGAGCAGTGATGCTTGAACTGAAAACAAGAATTAGCATTTGTCAGCAGAAAGACATAGCTAAAGCATAACATTTCTATTTAAATTAATGACAACAACTTCCCAGGTGGGTGTCAGAGGTAATGGAAATTTGACTTTCCAGTAAATAAAGGTATTAGAGAAGAATTTTTGAAAGAGATGGTCTAAAGAAATATTACTGCATCATAACAGTAGACTATTTGAAGATTAATGCTCCCATGAAGTTATTCTTCAATGTTCCAGTTATATTCATGGAACTGATTGTTTTGAGGCAAATTAACACCATGCAGAGTTCAGTTACTAGCACTGAGACATGACGACATATTAATGAATTTCAGGTAAAAATAAGTGACATATGTGTGACACTGAAAAAAAGAAGTAACTTTGAGGGTTTTTTATGGAAGGAAAATGAAAAAACAAAAAAAAGCAGGTGAACAATGGTTGAATTAGAGTGACTGTATGAATACTTGTATTTCAATGCCTCAAGAAATTACAATCACAGGTCTCAGAGAAAATGAAGATATTTACAGTAACTGAGCGAAGATATTTACACTATTTGAGTGAGGAAAGACCTCTTGTGTTATATGGGCAGAAGGAGAAGTAGAAACCTCAAGAGCCATAGCAAACATTTATTTCATAATCTCCATCATGTTATATAATGGCTGCTAATAATTAAAGAACTATTACTTAGAAATTTGACATTTTAGTAAAACCCAAGCTGGACAAAGGTTATTGTACATGAAAAATGCTCAAAAAAGTCAGAAGAATAATTAAAAGTTTATCTATTTTACACACTGGAAACCAAGGAAGTGTTGGATTTGAGTGCACTAAAAGTGAATAGTTTTCAAGTTTTCATCAAAAGCTCAGAATATTTCAGAACAGAGGCAATATTTCTTCCTACTAAAGAGACTATTTGTCAGTGAAAACAATTCTTATTTGAAAATATTTCTTCATACGCACAACCCTTAGAAATACTTACACAGTTTTGAGAAGACAAGTAAGCAAAAGAGATTTAAAAGGCCTCTAACAACAGATTTTGTCATTCTGCATAAGAACCTAACATTTTTTAACTAGTGCCTTCTTAATCCCATGAGGAACTTGAGCTCATGGGATCCTTTGTGGTTGCACAAGAAAGAAATCATTCTTACAGATTGTCTGTTTAATTCCTTCCATTTAATCATTTATTTATTTATTTATTCCCTGTAAGATTTTGTGTATTGAGGTACAAGAGCTGGTTGCATGCATGCAAGAACAAATCACCTATTTAAAGTCAAAGAGCCCATCCATTACAGAAAAGTACAAAGACTGACATTAACTGACCTTCTTCATGAAAATATTTAATCTCAGTTAACATGTTTCTCATGAAATCTAATTTCTCCAAGTTTATATCAGCATTCATCTTTGCCAAAGTATAAGCTTTTACTATTGCTTGGTATGTGTTTTACAGAATGACAGCATCACAGAACTGCAGGGGTTGGAAGGAACCTCTAGAGATCACTGAGTCCAACCCCCTGCCAAAGCAGCTCCCTAGCCCAGGCTGCACAGGTAGGCATCCAGGTGGGTCTTGAATGTCTCCAGAGAAGGAGACTCCACCACCTCTCTGGGCAGGAGCATGTGTAACTACTACTAATTTTTGTTCATTGCATTCATCCAGATAAATGCAACAACTAGCAAAGTTGCACAGAAACTGGAAATGAAACACATTACCATCTTTCCATATACAGCAGAAAATGCGATGCTATCACTTCGGAAGAATGGAACCCCAGGGTTAGAACAAAAAGAAAGATTCTGTAAAATAGCAGAAGGTTCTGCAAGGGCCTGCATGGCCATAGAGAATTCAGATAGCATGAAGATTATTAAGGACCTCAGCTCCCAGATATCATTTGGATATAAGCTTCCCTTGTGATCACAAGGCTCCATTCAAATACAAGCATTTACTCAGAACCTATGTCCAGAGACACTCAAACTCCCACAGTAGCTCTCCAGTACAGAGATGAATTTATACACTGATGTTTAAAAGAACAACCACAGTAAATCAGAGCTCTTACCATTATGCACAGGAGTCTGATATTCAGACACTGCTAAACACTAGTGAGAAAAGATGGAAAGTGTTTGGAGAACATTGGGAAGAAAAAAAAAAAGTATCTGTTGAGAAGCAAGCTGGGATTCAGCTCCTGAGAAGTTACTCTCAAGTGAAAATATATAGCTTGTTAGCTCAAGAACTGCCAGGCAAACTCAATTTACTCAAACCTGCATGTTTTTATCACCACGGTTTTTCTTCTAGAAATTTTTAGAGTGACAACCGGGCTTTAATCAGCTGATAAGAAGTGAGGAGATGTGCTTGTATTACAGGCTTAGATTTTAGAAGAGAAGAAGAAACAGTTATTTGAGACAAAACCCCAGTAGAGCAGAGTCCAGCTTTCATGGTAACTAAACATGCTTAGCTACCATGCCAGCTTCTCAATCCTGAAGCTTCGCACCCCTGGTGCTTGTGGAAACACTGGCAAAGCAGCAGAAAGAACTCTGCAGAGCAAGCCAGGAAGCCCTGCACTACCTCTATAAGCCATAAATAGAGAATATCTTAGCCTTGGGCTTGTTAATCTGGGCCCCTATGTGAGCAGCGCATTTGCTTAAAACCAAAAGTACAGCACCTAGAACAGCATGACTTATACATCAAAATACAAGGGCTTCACCAAAAGTAACGCCTCCTGTTTTATTGTTGGCCTGAAACATCAAACGCAGATGTTGTCAGTATGGCAGTAAAGGTTGAGCATTCCCACCAATATTCTGTNATTTATGGGTACCACACAGTGTACGTCAGCACAGTGAAGCACACTGAAGCAGAGGCAGTAGTGACAATATTTCACTTTCGCTGGTGCAGATTTGTACAAGTGTGGCACGCAGGCTCTTGTTCACTGCTAATGACAACGCATAGGTAATACTGGTGACTATGCTGAAACACAGTGCTGTGTAGCTGAGAATTTCCTTTACCAAGCAGTGTTACTGTTTTCTTGGCATCTGTTGTGGTTTCCATGGAAATAATGGCAGGCGTTACTTTTGGAGCAATCTGTATACAATATTAGTGAAGAACAACTGTGAAAATAATTTCCAAAAGATCATTTTAAGGAAAATGTTATAGGATTTCCTCTTTAGAAATCCTTTACATTCTCGAAAGTCTTATCAACATACTGGAGATAGTAAATTATAAAAAGGGATAATAGTCTGTTGAAAAAATAACATGAAGCTCCCATTTCAGTTATTTTCTCATTTCTCATCTTGTAACTCTTACAGATGATTTGTTCAAAAAATATACTTTAGGATTATACTATATATATAAAGCAAAAACATCAATTATTCAGTAAATTTTTAAACCTACCTGAATCCAATTATAATTCACATTACAATAAAGATCTTCAGAGAATATTGCTCATTCTGTTTAGCTCATCTTGACACCTTTTGCCTCCTTGGTACTCCCTATTCTATAGAATACCTTGCACAATTGAACTTGTTCAGTATCTTAGTCTAAATAATCCCTGCCCTGTCAAATGGCCTTGATTTAGTAGACTGTCATCCCAGCCAACTGTGGTGCTTTTGCTGCCCCAGGTCTTATTACGCAGTGAATATAAATGAGTTTAATACCTGTCTAGTTTTTTATGAGCTAGGGTTACTAACAGAGGTTGTCCTATTTTTTATTACTGCAAAACGGCAGAAGCATTCAGGCCTTATACTACAGTCTTTTGCAGCTATGCATATAAATGAAGGCCAAGACAATAATTACAGCCTGCAGCAGATACCCTATTCAGAAAGAAATTATCTAGCTGATCTGGTCAGCAGATCTGTTCCTCTTCTCTGTTCCCTGTCATCCCCAGGTATTTGCTACCACCCAGAAGAGATTAAGGAGATCTGATTAAGAAGTCTTCCGGAGATGTTTTGTTAGCTCAGGCTGCTGATGAGCATCTGGTGAGGGCTGTGTTCCCAATCCCTCCTGCTTCTGGCTAATAGGAAGCAGCAAGATCATGTAGGTTACCTCATCCACCACCATCAGGCATCCTGCAAGCTGGTAACTCTGTGCTGAAATAGCATAGCAAGCACCCATCACCCGCATCTACATCACCTGGCAAAGCAGGCAGAACATCACCTCCAGTTTTAGCTAACAGTGAGGTGACATAGCTGGTACCATGTAGCTATGCCCACTCTGTAACTTTGAAACAAAACCTGCTGTCTACTTATTACCTACCAGAAAAGGATCTGGGGAAACAGTCACCCATTAGGCAGCACAAAGTCCTCTGATACAGCCCATGCACAAAGAGATACTTACCTGAAGTGACTAGATCAGCTTGCCTTGTTCCCACTGTCCTGGCAGTCAGTGCTTAACAAACAAGCCAGCAGATGATCAAACTCTCAAGATCTGTGAGCAGTATGTAGAGATGCACATAGTCTTGAGCAGGGAACACTTTGGGGCCTTGGGTACACAGCTGGGCCATGTTAGGTAATAAATACTAATGAATGCTACTGATAGAACTTGTGGAGTTCCTGCTAATTTGTGGGTTTCATGCTAATTTGTACTTCAATTTCTGCTATCCTTGAAGAAATGCTTACTTGCTTTGTTATTTTTATTTTTATTAGAAGTATCCCATTGGCTATCATTCCTTCCTGGTACCACAGTATATTTAAGGGCACAGGACTTGCAAAGAAAGGTGTCCATGCAGAGTGTAAGACTGTTTTTCCTCAGGAGTTTCCCAGAGATCTATGTTTCATTTACCATAGCTATGGACATGCCAGACTGAAGAAAGCAGCAGTGAGAGAAAGAGACTCTCAAAGACAGAAGTTAAAACAGAGCTGTTCTGGGGTTGAGCAGAGGAGGCAGGTGCCCAAGTCACCAGAGTTGCAAAAAGCAAAGGGTTCCAAGCTTATTTATACACTAATGAAAGGGAAGATTCTACTGCCAGTGGACACTGCTGACCCACGAAGGCTTTATACACAATGCCTTGCTAGGTCTTGACTGAGCAACCAGGCTGTACCAGCTCTTGATGCCAGCAAGATACGAAGCACCAGTGCTTCAGCCACATCCTTAAAACTCAGCTTTTTTTTTTTCCTATTTTTTTCTTCTTTACCAAGCAAGTCTCTCTCTGCCTAACAAGATATTTATCTGTGTACATTTATTAGATTTCATTAAAGACAATGAAGAACAAGATGTGTTGCAGAACATTCTTTGATCTGTGACATCACTGCAAACAAAATAGATGCTTAAATGCTTGGGTCAAACTGTTCCTGGAATCAAACCACTTTTCTGCACAACATACTGATTTCCCTTCATTTTACAAATGCTCCTTCAGAACAGAAGTGGATTTTGACTTGCTGTTGCCTACAAAACTGCATATAGGCATCTCCCATTAATATCCCACAGATCCATTATGCAGTAATAAGTATGCTCTGGTCAGGATTTGACATCAAGAGTCATTTCTGGAAATGACTCTCCCTTTGTTTATACCTCCCATGTTATTTCCCTTTCAGAGAACTTATATGAGCACTGGGGTCTTAGGAGATGCCTGTCATGCTGTTAAGATAGAAGTTTATAGCACTCACACGTAAGCAGCTTTAATTCTGTATAAATCTCCTCTCTTCCTACCCTGTCATTTTGTTTAATGTTTCACTTGTAAGTAAACACAAAATGAACATTTAGGAAACAACAAAACAAGCAATTTGATACAAATCTAGCTGAAGCATTTTCACAGGAACTACAGCATAGATGTAAAAATCAATGTATAAGCAGATGGGAACCAGGAATGAGCAACTAATCTCTATTTCATTACACCTGCAAAACCTACTGGAGTAGGACTTATGGAGGAGCAGATAATGGCTGGAGTGTCAAAATCACCATTTCTCATTTTCACTGTCTATTTATTACCATGTTGTTTTGTTCAGTATTGACCCTTTATGGTCTAACAGCACTGGAACAAGCAGACTCTGTGGAAATATGAATGAGGTATTTGAATTACCTGTTACACAGGGAGTTAGGGGGAAAAGGATTTTCTCCAGTAATATTTATACGCCTACTACAGGAAAAAAAGACAATCCTCCACTGCCAGTGGGGAGTCACACTTCATTAGTGTAGTCTTATATTCTTCATCACATTCCAATAAAAATTAAGAGAAGGATCATCAGGCCATGGCCATCCATTATTAGGGCCAGAAGGAACCTCTACTTGAATTTCAATTTGTATGATCACTAAAGGATCAGTTTGTTAACAACAAGGGAAAAATGGTTGGTCTTGAATTCTAGTAGTGCCAGCAATTTCATTTCTTCAAAGCAAAACTTTCAAAGGTATTTATCTAGGAAAAAGAAGTTTTCTAAGGGTGAATGAAGAGAGCCAGGCCAAAAAGCTATGAGTGATTTTATGAAGAGGGAAGGGGAGAGAGAGAGAACAGGAAAGGAACAGCTTAATGTTTCTAACCTTTTCCTAAGTATATAGCAGAAAGGGCTCTCGGGTGAGTCACTGTGTGGGTGACTGGCAGAGTGCTGCTGAGTGGAAGAACAGCAGGGGTGGAGGGAGATTACATGGCCTCACTGATGACTACTTACATAAGGAGGAATTATTGCAAAGCAACAGCTCTCTTAGTGGTACCACTATCTTTCTGGAAAGTTGCACAGAAGCTGATTGTACACTGCAAGCTTTATTCCTTAAATTCAGCTGCCACTGGGGTTCAGTAGGCAAATTTCATGCTCTTTTGATTGCTATTGCTAAATTTCTGAGCTTATGCAAGTCAGAAAATAAACTCTCTTGCATTTTACCTCCTTTCCCCCATTTTTTATTTTCTGGGTGTGTGATGTTCATCACCTAGCAAAATAGAGACACTGTCTGTATCACAACCACCTTTCTAGTGATGATATTCAAATATGTAGGTCACTCCAAAAGCAATGCCTTCAATTTATTTCCATGGAAACTGCAACAGATACAAAGAGTTAACACTATCAAATAACACTATTTGATAGAGCCAATTCTCCTCTTCAAAACATTTTTTTTTTTTTTTTTTTTTTTTTTTTTTTTTTTTTTTTTTACATAGTTGCCACCACAAAGCTATGCATTTTCCCCAGTGATGAACAAGAGCCTGCATGCCACTCTAGTAAAAATCTGCACTTGTGTGCACACTGTTTCAAAGCTGCTATGTGAATTGCTGTAACATCCACCTCTGACATCAAGGGCCAACAGAATAGAATAGGAGGCATTAAATTCAGTGCAGCCCACCTACATTTGTTTCCAGTGATAAAAAGCCTTGCTCGGGCTTTATTTAAAACTTCAGTGTATCTTTGCAACACCAATCTTTTTTGCAAAGATCTGTTTTCCATTAAGGTTTCTGTAATTGTTTTCCCCTCTCGGGCTAGAAAATCCAGGGCACTTTTTTGGACAAAGTCCCAGTAAATTCACGAATGTCAATTAGCTTGTTCTTTTCATCCTTACTCTTCAGTCACTGACAATTGTTTGGCAATTTGATTTGGACCCAGCAAGCACTTCTAAAGGAGAGTAAAAGCTCTTTGCCAAGTTACTCACTCTGGTTAAAGTTTGTGAGATTACAGTACGCTACCAAGTGGCTGTGAGAAGTGTCCCTCAGTGTATGTAACAAAAAGCATGCCATTAATTCTCAAGATACAGGGTTATTAAAACATAAACATATCTTTCACTATTATATGGATATAAAACACAGTCTAATTATTTTCAGGGAAAAACAGAGACTAAAGGATTTATCTCTATACACTTCAGGCTCAAAGCAGAATATAGACTTGAATATATTAGCATCATTTCTAGAACCATGAAGCTCTCTTGCTCTTTGCCATACTTTTTTTGTGAATTTATTCATTGTTCATGGAAAAGAACCACAGAACTAACAGAAAAATTAAGTATTCTGCTAGCTGTGGTAGAAAAAATAATCAAGCAAAATAGATTCATAACATTTATACAAAGCAGTGACACATGGCAACCACTATGTTTATGGCAAAATGATAATCCAGCTGTATTCTTCCAGCTCTGATAGCTTAATTCTTTTCTTGGAGGTATCAGCTTCCTACAATTGTAAATGGCCTCCCCCAAACACTATGCCAAAAGCTGGCCAGGAAGGCAGGTCAAACGAAATAAAGGCTCATTCCTGCATTCTGATGATTAGGGAAAACTAATGCAGTCCTTATAGAGATATAAAAAATGATCCTAGTGAAAATCTTGAGGAAAGTCAATGAATCAATCATCGGAAGGTGAGCTCTAGTAAAATTCTTATCAAATTGCCAACAGTTAATGCAACGGGCTCTAGAAAATCACAAAAGTGTCTACATCAGCCAATGAGAGGAACAAGATAAATATAATTTCAGAGCCTGTGGGATAGATAAAGTTGTTCACAGGGCTAGAATCTCCTATTGTAAGTCCCTACACCATTCCTCCCAGACTTCAGCACCTTCCAAAGTTTTAAATCCCTCCAACAGCCTCTTATCCCTTTTGTCTTTCTGGAAGCACTCTGAAATCTTCCTCAAAGTAGTTCTGAGGAGTTGTCCTGGGAAATGCAAGTAAATGACTCAGACAGAAGTNGGCAAATTTCATGCTCTTTTGATTGCTATTGCTAAATTTCTGAGCTTATGCAAGTCAGAAAATAAACTCTCTTGCATTTTACCTCCTTTCCCCCATTTTTTATTTTCTGGGTGTGTGATGTTCATCACCTAGCAAAATAGAGACACTGTCTGTATCACAACCACCTTTCTAGTGATGATATTCAAATATGTAGGTCACTCCAAAAGCAATGCCTTCAATTTATTTCCATGGAAACTGCAACAGATACAAAGAGCTAACACTATCAAATAACACTATTTGATAGAGCCAATTCTCCTC
>VXAB01009974.1:346647-380883 GCA_013399175.1 Odontophorus gujanensis
ACTTTTTTTTTTTTTTTTTTCACATAGTTGCCACCACAAAGCTATGCATTTTCCCCAGTGATGAACAAGAGCCTGCATGCCACTCTAGTAAAAATCTGCACTTGTGTGCACACTGTTTCAAAGCTGCTATGTGAATTGCTGTAACATCCACCTCTGACATCAAGGGCCAACAGAATAGAATAGGAGGCATTAAATTCAGTGTAGCCCACCTACATTTGTTTCCAGTGATAAAAAGCCTTGCTCGGGCTTTATTTAAAACTTCAGTGTATCTTTGCAACACCAATCTTTTTTGCAAAGATCTGTTTTCCATTAAGGTTTCTGTAATTGTTTTCCCCTCTCGGGCTAGAAAATCCAGGGCACTTTTTTGGACAAAGTCCCAGTAAATTCACGAATGTCAATTAGCTTGTTCTTTTCATCCTTACTCTTCAGTCACTGACAATTGTTTGGCAATTTGATTTGGACCCAGCAAGCACTTCTAAAGGAGAGTAAAAGCTCTTTGCCAAGTTACTCACTCTGGTTAAAGTTTGTGAGATTACAGTACGCTACCAAGTGGCTGTGAGAAGTGTCCCTCAGTGTATGTAACAAAAAGCATGCCATTAATTCTCAAGATACAGGGTTATTAAAACATAAACATATCTTTCACTATTATATGGATATAAAACACAGTCTAATTATTTTCAGGGAAAAACAGAGACTAAAGGATTTATCTCTATACACTTCAGGCTCAAAGCAGAATATAGACTTGAATATATTAGCATCATTTCTAGAACCATGAAGCTCTCTTGCTCTTTGCCATACTTTTTTTGTGAATTTATTCATTGTTCATGGAAAAGAACCACAGAACTAACAGAAAAATTAAGTATTCTGCTAGCTGTGGTAGAAAAAATAATCAAGCAAAATAGATTCATAACATTTATACAAAGCAGTGACACATGGCAACCACTATGTTTATGGCAAAATGATAATCCAGCTGTATTCTTCCAGCTCTGATAGCTTAATTCTTTTCTTGGAGGTATCAGCTTCCTACAATTGTAAATGGCCTCCCCCAAACACTATGCCAAAAGCTGGCCAGGAAGGCAGGTCAAACGAAATAAAGGCTCATTCCTGCATTCTGATGATTAGGGAAAACTAATGCAGTCCTTATAGAGATATAAAAAATGATCCTAGTGAAAATCTTGAGGAAAGTCAATGAATCAATCATCGGAAGGTGAGCTCTAGTAAAATTCTTATCAAATTGCCAACAGTTAATGCAACGGGCTCTAGAAAATCACAAAAGTGTCTACATCAGCCAATGAGAGGAACAAGATAAATATAATTTCAGAGCCTGTGGGATAGATAAAGTTGTTCACAGGGCTAGAATCTCCTATTGTAAGTCCCTACACCATTCCTCCCAGACTTCAGCACCTTCCAAAGTTTTAAATCCCTCCAACAGCCTCTTATCCCTTTTGTCTTTCTGGAAGCACTCTGAAATCTTCCTCAAAGTAGTTCTGAGGAGTTGTCCTGGGAAATGCAAGTAAATGACTCAGACAGAAGTACAAGTGTCACAAGAGTACAACTTAATGCAGAATAAACATCAGAGAGGGAAATTGCCATGTTTTCATGTTAAAGAGAACAGCTCTCCATGCACATATCTGTAGAAGGCAATGAATAAGGAATGAGGAGAGAGCTAGGTTCTAAATGATAGCATTGAACAAGGTTAACAATAAAAGATAGTTTAATTCTTAAACAGCCAAACTTAATCCCACAATTTAATCTACTAAAGAGCTAATATCATTACAGTGAGCTTCATTTCCAGTTAATGGACTTTTTTCCCATCATTTAACTTGTACTATCTCATGTAAATATATGAATTTCATATCTTTCTCATTCTCATAACTCTTTAAATGTCAAAAAGTAAGTACAGACTATTTTATTACCATAATTGTGTTTCACTTGTAGATTTTAAAGCGCTATCCACTGGCTCAAAAGTTTTATTATTCCTATTTTACATATGAACAAGCTTTAACGCAGCCAGTTTAAATGATCTGGCTCAGCATCACATAGCAAGCTGATGGCAGTCAAGCTCTTTGGTTCTTGGTTGATCAGCTTGTATCTCTTCTGAGAAAATAACAGTCAATAATGCAGCGGTCATATGGATTAGTTATTGCATACGAAATGTAAGTGTCTGCTTTTCCAGATGGAAGCTTCTCTAATCTGTTCAAACAGCTCAGGAGAGAAAAACATTTCTCAGTGCTCACTATTCCATTACTTTTGGAATGAGTATAAAATGAAAAGCGTGTCTTCAACTAGACAGGCATCATCATAGCCACATTTCATGAAGGCTATATTTATGATATGTTGCATCCTCACTGAGTTGTTTGGAAAGGCATGTGTGTGGAGGACTTTTTGCTAGAAACTTGTATGGGAAAACAATAAAAACTGGTCTGAGTTTGTTAAACTGGGTTCTGAATCACCACTGGAAAAGTTTTAAGGGTCTGAAAACTGAATAAAGTCCTTTAGTTAAGAATATATATATATTTAAAGTAATACAATACAATTTTCAAAAAGTAGAGATCTTCCAGAATTGTTTATAAATTGTTTGAGAGAGGCGGGAAGCATAAAAGTCTTGGACAAAAACAAAAACAAACAAACAAACAACAACAACAAAACCAAAAACACCTTATGGAGAACCTGGTCCAATAAACACAAAAACTACATGCAGAATTTTATGTCCCCATGAACATACTGCAAAATTTTCACTTATTGTCTGTTGAGAAGACCTGACTCTCAGGCTGGACAAATCCAAGCCACAGCACACTGCCATGCAGTCTAGACTGGACAATGGGAAGGAATTATCATGCCTTTGTTGTAGTTCTTCCTGATGAGTGCAGGAGAACTAGTGATGCAGCTGGCACGAGAAAGTTCCGTGCCATTAGCAAGCAGACTGTCTAAAACAAGTTAGCACTATGACTAGCTCTAGAGAGAGTAACTTGAGTCATTTAAATCATACCTCAGGAGGGTAATGGCATTAAACCTGTGATACATATGCCAACAATTTAAATTACTTCATTTTAATAAACTACCATTATTAAACTAGGGACTATTTAATTTAGCTGCAGGATGTAAAATTTCTGACATGCGTGCTACTCAGACAAAATTTAAAGATGTCGCCTGGGCATTGAAAGTTCTTCCCATTTAGCTCATGGGGTTTTTTTATATAACATCAAAGTATCACTCAACTCTTTTTCAGTTTTTAGTTTTTACAACATCTTCAAAGGGAGAAGAAAGAGTACAGTAAAAACAAAGTCTATGAGCATTCAGATCGTTATTCTCACTAATCAATATAATCCATTCTGTGGGATGTTACTATGAAAACTGAATCACATAGTTAAATTATTTTAACCCCTTTCTTTTCATGACTAGGAAAGAATTACATCTTAGTAAACAGATGATTCCTGAAATGGAAACCAAAGAAGAACCACCTGTTATCAATCACAGAATGACTATGAGCCAGTGAATTGATTTACCCTGGAACAAGACAAAAATGATCCCTGATGTAACTGGATATGTATTTCCAGTTGAAAGAGGAAGATTAACCAGCATCCTGAGATGCCTGGCATACTGAGTGTTACTTTGGCTATTCATATTCAAGAAAATAATGAATTTACACTGGGGTAGTAGCAGAGAAGGGCAACAAGAAATTCAGAAAAAATGACAAGTCTGTCTTATAAGAAAACCAAATGTCCCATTTGGTCACATAACAACTTAGGGGAACTATTACTGCACTCTCTGTACGTCTGTGAAATTAGCAGATAAAAGCTAATAGGTAGCACTACCAGTCAGGTACATAAATGAGTGGTGAATTGGGTTTAGGATGTACATATAGATGACTGAGATTGAGACTAGTGGGATATATCAAAGGAATTCTGCAGGGGTCTGCTCTGGGCCTGAGGCTAGTCATATTTACATTAATGGTTTGGGGAAGATGAGCAAGAAGTGCTCGTTTAATCTGCAAATTTAGCAAGTTAGAGAGGTGGCAAGCATATCACAGAACAGGAAGTGAATTCAAAACTATCTTGAAAATAGAACAATTTGTCTAGTGTAAGAAAAGGGGTATAATTCATTAAGAGAAAAGCATAGTTCTATACATAGGGATAATCTGCTGTTTATGCATCATATGGGGAATGATTAGCATTGATACTGCAGGAAGAAACTGAGACATCATCACAAGCTGAACATGAGACTAAAATTTGTATTAAAAGTTCATATGGGAATGTAGTGGAATTATTGTCTGTAAAATGAAGTAATTCTGCTTTATCTGTAAGGCCTCGGCTAGCATACAATTAATATAATTTAAGGATACAATCCAATTATAGGGAACCTGAAAGACAGTGAAATTTTAGAGAACTGGAAAAAAAATCCCATAAGGAATTGTTTAAGAATTTGAGTTGTTTAGTTTAGAGTAGGAACAACTGGGGAGAGATGTAATAATACTCTTTCAGATGTAGTTCTTTAGAGAAAGGGATAAATATTTTTCTGTGTTCATTAGAGGTGGAAACTTCAGAAATCTTCTGCCAAGACCAATGTAGACAATATTCACACCACCAGGGAAGCGAATGAAATCCCATTCCCTCCCTACCACATTCACTCAGTCCTCTCAGTGGGAAGCAGCTCTGCACTCTTCAGCACTGAGTTATCACAGGTTCTCTGTGGAGAAGAAATATATGGCAATCAAACAATGATTTGGGAAAGGCTTGAATTAATTCTGCTAATTTCCTTTGGACTCCTGAACACTTCCCATCTTACATTTGGCTTTTCTCTCATCTTCCTTCAAAATGAATTCTGCACTTTCAATTGAGATCTACCAACCTCTGCTCTGAGATCCCAAATGAAGATGACTTCTTGAGAGCTCAGAACCCAGAAGCAATGCTGCCTAAATCATTAATGCTTGCCACTCCCTCCATTTCTGTGCCACCAACTAGTACATGACAACTCTGTTGCTTCAAGCTGTCCCACCAAGTGAACCCATCCAGTTTGGCACCAAAAGAAGCTCCTTTAAAAGCACTGATGGGGCACAGTGGCCCAGGAAAATCAGTATATGTCTTAGCTTACCAAATGCAACTGACTGGCTCTCCAGAAACATTTCTGAAGAGACGGTGCCCAAGTTGTAGCTGTAATCAGTCTTCCTTTCAAGGCCTTCATTATGGCTATGGGGACAAACTCCAATTCAGGCAATCTTAGAACATGTGCAGTAGGTTTTTGTATTTTTCCCAGTTCTCACTGTGATGGCCAGTCTAACAGATGAGTGCCTTCTGATCTCTTTCTCTGGTAAAAGCAGACCTATTAATGTCCTGGGGGAGCAAAATCCTCTCCAACAGCAACAAACCTGGCTATTAGTAGGGATCCGAATAACTATTTTGCTTTTCCTGCCCTCCTGCCAGAAACTCCCTTTCAATCTATCTCATTTGCACATAACCCTTTATAAAACACCCACACAGTGGCTTACCTCTCAATCATCCAAACAATATTTATGTTTCCCAATTCTCTGCACAACCATTTCCTGATTGTGCAAGCCACCATGAAGCCAAAGTCAGTTAACAGCAAGGATCAGAAGCAGCAAATTAGAAGTGTTCTCCACCTTCTTCCAATAAATACTCTATTTCTCCTACATCTTCAGATTCAACATTCAGTAACAAATGTCTAGCTGGGAAAAACTATAGTAATGTATTGTTATAAGAGGTAAAACAGAATCTTAGATCTGCTGAGAACGTAGCAGAATTTGATAGGACATTTTAAAAGAAGAAAAAGAGAGTCTAGTAATTTTGTTATCTGAACACCAGAACCAGGTAGTTTAACACTGGCTAGATGCAGTCATACCTGAGATTTCTTTCACTACCAATCCAGTTGGCTATTGTCCACCTTAGATGGGGCAGCTCCTGTCATATGTCTGTACTGGGAAACAATTCAGTAGGGATGCAACCCATCCTCAGAACATGAATTAGCACTGCCCTGGGAAAGAAAAAAAAGATAAAGATGTGATGAGGGGACCCTACAAATGTGATAGGACCCTACAGTAGGATAGAGTCCCATCTACTTTTTCCCTCAAGTATCTGTCAAATGCATTTGCAGCTCTGTTTAAAAGGATACACTCAATGGTGTCTCGTGGCTTCTTTTTCATTTTATATTATTTATAATCATAGAATCATAGAATCATAATATTTACATATTTCAGCCACAAGCACCAATACTGGGAAATTCTATGTCTCTGCCCAAAGTTCAAAGAATTTCTCTAGGAGAAACAAAATGCACAGGAGATGTAAGCAAGACTTGATTTAGAAGACAGATTCCCTACATGAAGCAATTAAATTAGTTCTAATTATTCTCAAATTATCAGATAGGCTTATACATAGCTCTTTTTTCCTATGGCTTCACAATTCTTATTATTTTGCCAAATGGCTTATAATTATTTGCAAACCTATCTCATCTCCAAACTCCATGCTCAGAACATCACACAGTTTTGTGGCTAATGGCATCCACATCACAGAACAAATCATTGTATTGACAAACTCTTCATTCAGATGTACTCTACATGCTGTTGGATCTACCTGAAGCTGCATTTACAAAACCATTTGTCATGTCAACCGCTGCTACAACAGTTTTACCATGAATATAAACTTTCTATAAGGGTGGATCAAGTCTCAGAACAGCATGCAGCTAATATCCAATATTTTAGCAGTTCACAGCCTTCCAGTGGAACTCCAAATGTTTGAAGACCCCAGGCTGCAGGTACACTGATGTGTCTAATATCTAAATATTTTTCATCAGGTAACTATTTCAGAATTAACTCATCAAAAACTACTACTAATAATAATAACAAAAAAATCAACCAAGAAATTTTAACAACAGCATAACTGGGGTACTGAAACACACATCAATCTGCTTAGCTGCTGTGTAAATGAACTAAGCTGACATGTATCAATCAAGTGAAAGTTACAAAACTGAAAAAAGGGAGCCACTGATACAAGCAGAGTTTTTAGCCACAGTAAAAGAGAGAAGAGCTTGCTGATATACCTGCAATGAAGCCTCAGAAAGAACTGAAGATTTCTTATGTAATTTGAGAGAAGAGAAAATGAATTAAAGGAAAAGGCATTGTAGGATGTTAAAATGAATATGAAGCAAAAGGGGGCATTTAGGATAAGTGGCTATTTAGCTACAGATGCAAGACTAACTATTTAAACAGCATCTTTGACTGCATGTAGCATCTTTAACTATGTAATGCAACAAAAAAAGTTTCTATAATGTTAGCTTCTTCTGCAGCTCAGTGGGAAATTACAGCTTTTGCCTCGGAAATGTCATTTTAACTCATCAACAAAAGGTCCACTCCTTAATAAGATATGCAATACTTTGGCAGTATTAACAGCAACCTTCTCTGTTCACCTTCCTCACAGAAAAGAGATAACAACTATATCCATATAAGCTAAAACATATTTCCTTTTCTCAGGATAGATAAAAACAGATGCTGTCATACTCTTTTCCTTTGGATGAATGGTAGCACAACATTTCCTATCCCTTGTATGGCTGCAGCATCCAGCTGGGCAGATAGGAGGAATAAGGTGAATATGACTCCCTGAGGGATATTACCACAAGAAATGGTGTTCTGCAGCTGACGATGAAGTAGGTGCACAATTAAGGAACCTGAAATATACAGATACTCAGCTAAAGGCTAGAACTGCTGTTTGGATCAGACATACACTTGACAAATCACTTTCCTTGGTAGAAAACACAGAAATAATTGATTGGAAATGTGTGAATGCAAGAAGTGCCATGCAGTCAGGCAGTGATGGATACCATGCTCAGCAATGCTCTTGTATTCAGGTCTAGACATGTGCAACCGTTAGTCTTTACTGAATTATAGTTGTCACACAGTCACAGAATTGTAGGGGTTGGAAGGGACCTCCAGAGATCACCGAGTCCAACCCCCCTGCCAAAGCAGCTCCCTAGCCCAGGTTGCACAGGTAGGCGTCCAGGTGGGTCTTGAACATCTCCAGAGAAGGAGACTCCACCACCTCTCTGTGCAGCTGTGCCAGTGCTCCATCACTGCTCTGCAAAAAAGTTCCCATGCACACTTGTGCCAGACATCCTATGCCTCAGTTTGTGGCCATTTTCCCTTGTCCTATCGCCACACACTGCTGAGAAGAGTCCAGCCTCGTCACTTTGCCTCCCGCTCCTTAGACGTTTATAGACATTGTTCAGATCCCCTCTGAGTCTTCTTTTTTCAATGTGGTCCTTGTACTAATTAGAGTGAGGGAGAAAGGGTAGGTCAAAAGGCACAGAAGGCATTTCTATCAGCTTAATAAATCCCTCCCATCAGCTGCAATCACATCTTCACTATTCAAAATCTAACTCAATTTAAGTATTACTTGGCTGTTTGAAAATTTTGAGGCCTGAAAAGCTTCATTCCTATGTTTTTTTTCTTCTAGATTTGCTGCAGTAAAGCAGGGGAGGAAGTAATCTCTCTTGGGCTGGCTTTCTCACCCATTGCCTCTGACCCTTGAGCAGAGTTCTCTCTTTTACCTTGTGCTTAAAAGGGCCTTCAATGAATGCAGCTTTCCTTGTACTGTAGGTACAGTTTTTGCACTCACGGACTGAGCTTGCAAGGTTTTTGAGGTAGAACAGAATGGCTAATTTTTACCATGAAAAATGTGAGACTGTGAAATTGCCATCTGCTACCTAATTCAATTCTACATCAGAAAGTTAGCTTGCTTTGTAATTCCATTATTTGAAAAAGTGCTAGCCAGGAAGATATCCTGAAAGTCACCTGACAGTAATTAATATATTCCTGTTAGAATTACTTTGTGTAATCATCAGCATTAGCACTTTGCCACAGGTCTGTGTGTCTCGTGCATTTCATTGAGTTTTTACTTTTTTCTCCCTGGAATCATCACATAGTTCTCAATTTCACTGAAGAGGTTACACTGACGAAAAGTAATCAATTCTCTTTTTTTCTATCATCCTCTAAGAGTAGGATTCACATTGCAGGAAAGGGAAGTATACAAAAATAGTTTATACTAAAAAAGATAGTCTGATTACTGGGGGTGATACCTTCAGACACCGCACTCAGTTTGTTGTAATATTAACTAGGTAATATATAATTTTTGGAAAATAAAATTGTAAGAGGGTTCAAAAAATGTAAAAAGTTTAGCAGCTCACTAGATTTCAGTTGGTATTTTAACAGACTGAATTGCAAAACAGTTCACTGCCACAAAATCATTAGAAATGCTGCTTTACATCAGGCAAAGACCAGCCTGCCCACAAACAGCAAGATGCATTTTTTCTGGGGGAGGTGGTAATGTATGGAGGCTGTAAGTCTCAAGAAAACACACCAGGAACTGAATAAAGATGCCACTGTGCATTCACCAAGGATATGAAAAAAGAAATTATTTACAATTGGCACTCAGAATATAAGAAATAAAAGAATTATCCACAAATGGGCAGTCAGACACGATCAAAAGCCATCCAATCTTACACTTTGCTTAAAATATTCTTGGCAGAGAATTATTTTTTTTCTGACATTCGTGACCACAGAGATTCTCAGTGTCAGAATGTTTTGGATTTGCCCAAAAATGTAGCGCTAAAAAGGTTGCAGGATAGAAAACCCTGTGTAGTGCAGAACAAGCCATTGCACACTGCAGTGGCTGTTTAGAGTCCTGGGTCTCATTGTTTCTCCAGGTACAAACTCGACAATTAAGTGGATGCTTCCATTTCACTACGTGATGGTATTATTAGCTAAGCAAATTCATAAAAATAAATTTACTTCTACAAACCTCTTTTTTTAAATTAAGGTTTCTGTCATTTGTAAGCAATTATTGATGATAATGACTTTATGGAAGAATAAACTGGCTTAATACTCATGCCACAGGAGTTACCAGCACAGGCCACATATGGAATTATGATGATTTTCATCAAAAAAGTTGCTTATTTTTTTTTACTGCTTAGTTTCACTGACAGCAGCAGAGATTAAATTATGTCTTCAATAAGTGTTGATACCTTTACCCCACTGCAATCCTCCCGAAAAGTCTTCACAGCATACCCTGTTCCTAAAAACTTCCAGCAAAGGAGAATCTTCTCAGGTAAATTTTGCCTCAGATTTCCTATCAGAAGATTTTAATGACTACAGAACTGGAGAACAGCTGGGTGACACTTTTGTACCTCCATTATGACTAAAAATTTCCAAGTGTTTTTTTTTACCTTTAGCTTAAACTACTATTTGGAGGAAAGAAAAGGTCTCACCTTGGCTTCATGCTTCCTTTTCACTCGTCATCCTATGACATGTTTTTCTTTTGCCTTTCCACGCCATTCACATAGTTTTAGTTATCTGCCATTGGGATCAGGAGTAGATATGGGGATAAACATTAGTTAATATATATAGATATTAGAAAAATATTTTTATTGCCTCTCCCTACCGTTGTCATAGTTTCCAAACACACAATTATATTACTAACGTTCAGTTTAACACCTCTAATGAGTACCTGCTGTTCCCTGTGGGTCAGTGTTTTTTGGATTCTTTTTTTCCTAACAAAACATTAATTGAACCACAGATTGCATTTAGTGATATTAACTATTAGAAATGACTGTTCACCTTTTGCTCCTTACTTTATATTTGATTTTTACAAACAATCCACATGCTAGAAAAGAATCAAAACAACTCCTTGACTCACAGTTCTCAGCATAATAACGGCAAACTAACTAAGTGGGAAAAGTAAACTGAAAAAATAAGTTCAAAACAAAGCAGGATGATTCAGTAATTCATAGCAATGAAGTAGGACAGATCTTTCTTCATCTTTTCTCAGATAAAAAAAAAACATCCTCTTTCTTTGATAACAAAAGAAAGCGAAGACAGACAGAAAACTCTTCTTTCCAGAAGGATGTAGAGGCATTTTGATCATGCCCACCTCAATTCATTAAAGACAACCAGATTTAATAACTTATCCTTTCTTCAAGCATACATAAAACATGACATGTTCATGAGAAGAAATTCAGACTGTCTTTCTCAAAAAAAAAAGCAATATCCTCTTGAATGTATGATTAAGATCAAAACTGGCAGTATTTTCTAATAATTTATTTTTTAATTGGAAAATGCTTATTTGGTATCACTGAACTGTATATACTGAAGTACAAGATTTAACTGACAAGCTTCTATAAGAACCAACTGAAGTGCTTTAGTTAAGCCATACCATTTCAGCTAATATAATTAAAACTTTTTTCTTGTTCCAGAAAACTCAGAGTTCTTTTGGGATCCCCACCCAAAGAACCTTTTTTTTCCCCTCTCCATTCAAGATGCATTTTCTATCAGTTAGTAATTGGGCAGAAAGTTTTGGCCAATTCTGATCTCAGTAATCATTTTAAAAAGTCTTCTCTAAAGGCCATTTTTGCTATGCTTACATAGATCTGCTTGCAGGTCTTCCTCACAAGTAATGCCACCAGTAGCTGTGTTTCCAATTCATCCTCACAGCTTCAACACAGCATCACACACCCTCTGACATTATGCACAGCAAACACAAATGAAAGCTGCTAATGAAAGCAAAATGAAAGCAAACACTCATCTGGAGAAAGGATCTTGTCTGCTTACTTCACCTCTCTCTTCTTTGACTACTAACTTTTTAATCTTGACAAAATTCAAGCAAATTTGACTGAGGAGGATAAAATCAAGGTTCATTTTTCATTAAAACAATCAGGGAGATTGAAAAGGATTCTGTAATCAAGGAAATCAGTAGATTTTAAGAGCGTACCTTATTAATCAGTAGAGAACCTACAGGGCATCCTCACGTATTCAAACAGAAAAGCAGAAAAACCCTCAGTCAGAACTTTTACTTTCCTGATGGACACCTCAGGTCAGTGAGCTTTAGAACAGTCTGTAGGATGCAACTTCCATAATTCCACTGTTCAGGAAAGCATCCATAAAGTGAACTAATAAACTCCTTACTTGCAGTTACTGGAAGTCAGTGCTGTAGCATACTGCTTTGCTCTACTGGCTCTTCCTATACCAGAAGATGTTCTGCTTTGACAAACATAAGAATGGGGAAAGGGAAAAACACAGTGTGATGCTGATGTGAATAATTTCTGGTGGCTTAAAATTATAACTATGCCTCTTTTTGTGCCTCCTAGAAATAGAAGGAGATTGCTACTGTATGGCTGCAGTAAATCAAGGAACAGATGAAGATGCTAGAAATGGTAACAAGCTGAGCTGTTTTCTGTGTGAGGACTGGGAGTGCAGATTCATACTGATGACGTATATTCACAAAGTAAGCATGGAGGGCCCTGGCATGATCCTACCCATGAAGTAAGCAGGAAGGAGCAGCTGGTGAAGCTGAGTCTTACTCAAAGATGCCAGAACTGAAGAAACAGAGCATTCCTGTTGACATCAAAAGAAAAAAAAGCAGAGGAGCCTGCCACTTAAAAAAAATAAAAATAAAAAAGGAAAGGTTAAATTTATTCGTTCACGGACTAAAACTATCTTCCTATCACATAGATGAGATATGTTCACCTAAACATCAAGATGTGCACTGTAGACTTCAGAACAGAATGGGCTGCTCAATTCAAATAAGAATTTCTGAACTGTTGACTTTTGCAAACTTTGTGGTTTTCTGAAATATTTTTATCGATTTTCTTTATAAATATATACATATTTACAAAATATATATAATATATATACATTAAATCCTTTTTATCCTAGCCTCTTGAATAATGCATTTTCAAAGCACAAGAACCCAAGCCATAAGAAGGTAACAGATGATAAATTCCTCAGGCCCAATACACTTATTAACATGGGTCAGTCTGAAAGTAATGCCTCCTACTTATTTCCATGGAAACTACAACAGATACAAAAAGCACAATAACACTGTTTGATAGAGCACATTCTCAGTTACAGAACACTGGTTTTCAACAGTCGCCACAATCAGGTATGCTTTTTCACCAGCAGTAAACATGTTGTTTACTGCTTACATTCTTTCACTGTCATATTTCTCAGTAGTAGAACAGTTCCAAGAGGGTAAACTAAATCACTGTTAAAAGTTACAGCTATGTAATCCCTGTTGTATTCTAGTTATGTCCTAGGCAGCATCTCTCCTACTACAACATCTTCACAAGGACTGAAAAATGATCAATTAAATTTTATTAGGTGTTTAGATAATTCATGATGAGTAGTAGAACACAGCATAGTCTCCTGGCTGAACCGCTGTACAGAGCAATACAAAGTGAAAATCGTTAAGCATTATTTCCATTACCAAAAATGGCAGAACTGACAATACATTGTGTAAGCTAAACCTTCCAGAAAGAATTGGCTTTTTTCCAATCAATGCTTCTAAGATTGTGATATAAAAAAACTTGTACAGATTCAAGTACAAATAAACAAGAATCTGCAGGTTACATTTCTTATGTATTTTTGCAGTTCTTTTTCATGAATAGTTTCATTATACCAAGATGAGGCTAGATGCTGCCACCATAATATCCTGCTTTTAGCATGCATCTTCAGTTGTCCTGATTGCATGAAATATGTAAATGTATGTTGATTACATTTCACTATGAAAGAGAATACAACTGTTATGGAATAACAAAAAATAATAATAATAAAAATAAGATGTCTAAGCTTTTTTTCAAGAGATCATCTGCATCTAGCTTTCGTCTAGCCTTTTGTCACTGAAAGTTGATAAAACTCTGGATGGTGGCTGCAACCCCCAGAAGATGCTCTTTAGTAATTTTTTAATACTGACAAGCCCATTCCCTTCTCAGCAAGATGCATATTTTTCCCTCCACTGAAGTTTTAACCAATACAACAACTTGTTGCTGAGCTTGTTTAATGAGGAAAGCCTATGTGGCTCCACATATAATGTACATGAATCTATGACTCCATCAGGGTCATAAACATAGCCTCTGTCTGTAAGGCAGCATAATGGGAAGCTTATGAAGAGTTCAGTTCATATTTCAAGCTTTGATTCCTTCAGCTTTTTCCAGAGTTGTTCCCCCCTCTCCTTCCTCAAGAAAGGGGGTTATCTGAAGAACATCCACTTACAAACTACTGAGAGATCTGGTGAAAAGGGCTCTAGTTATTTTTTCCATGAGTATTATGGAATATGTTCTGAATTTTAGCAGTCAAAAAATAAATACAAACAGATAAAGTTTCTTCATTCTGATGGAGAAGTTAGAGAGGAATCTGCTTCGTCAGGGACTCCACATTTTATCTTGTGTCCAGTTGTGTATCTCTAACTTAATACAAATCCTCCTCAGTCAGAAACAATACTGTTATGCAAATAGTGTCGGGATGAGGCTTATTCTGAGAAGAAATTGTGGCACTTGCTAAGTAACATTTTATCTAAGAGCAATATTAATTTATATTGCTATTTTTATCAGAGATGTTACAGATAACTTCCAAGCTACAAAGGAAGGTCTACAGAATTTTCAAAATAATTGTCCTGAGAGTTTTTGTAAACATGCTGAAAAATAATGAATATAGCTTATTACTAATCGCTTTTAAAAAATAGTTGAAAAGAAGTAAGATGAGATGCCAGTGCAATGTTGTACTTCCAAACAATTATCAATTACATTTGAAAAAATGTGAGGAGAAATCAGTTTTGACAGAACATGTTGCACATCACTTGCTTAGCATCATCACTTGCACTTGGAAAAAAGAGATTATTGACCATAAATTATATTATCTAAGCAATCAGATATCAGCAAACACATTCAGTTATCCTAGACCCTCTGAAAGGCATCAGTAATTCAACAACCGCACAATCTCCTTTCGCTTATCCAAACAGTAGAATAATATAGATGTAGAAAGCATTGTAGCCCTAACAGCGAGCTCCTATATTCAGTATTCCCTGCTTAAATCCACATTTCCAGCCAAGAGTACACCACAACTATGCAAAGTCAAGAGCTGTTTTTTTTTTTTCTTTCCAATAGTTTTGCAACAGTAAGTTTTATGTCTGATTTGCAGTATGTTTAGACAATTGGGCTTAGGACATTATTAACTGCTACTAGACACTGAACTGAAACAAACTCTGCATGACTACTGGTGAAGGATAAATACATTTCCACTTCATCACCACCTGGTTCCAGGCACACAACAGTGCAATTAGTAAATTGAGAGCAGTTTACCCATTACTGTTAAACTCGGGCCTCATTTAACTGTGGAGGGAGGCAGAAATGAAAAGGCTGCATTAAGTGAGCTAGGACTCTTCTCAGCCCTCCACACCTAGAAAATCCAGTCACACAAGCTCAGTACAACAACTTCAATTCTTTTTTGCACTGGACTGATACAGTCAATTATTCTAATCATCCACCACTTATTACTGATTGCAAGGAAAGAAGAAATCTTATGGAATTTCTGTAGAAAAGGGTGCTGAGTCGAGGCAAAGGTGTGCAATCTGAAATGCAGTTGCAAAAGCATTTATGGATACAGAAAAGGGACTTTGTACTGAGATACTGGGTTGTGGCTTAGCTGCTGTTTTTCACTTTTCTACACATCAGGTATACAGCGGAAGCTCTATTTCAAACAGGTTCTGGTGCGTACAGTATAATGCAGATATTGTTACAGAGGGCAGATTTTGAGCAGACATAAATCATCACAGCTTCACTAAAGCCAGCATAATCTCTTTACGAAAGGCTTAGATGCTCAGCTAGATGAACTGATGTCATGGTAGTAAAATCAATGACATGATGAATGAGTTAATGCAGGTTTATGCCAACTGAAGGACTGTCCTCCTCACTCCCGCACTTCCTTCCTAAATTATCAATCACTTTCAAAGGTTATTCAGACACATCAAGATATAATTTTTTGTAAGCATATGCAGGCACATTGAAAAGAAAGTGTACTACCTGAGTACCAACACTGATTCCAAGCACAGGGGAGTCTGCTCCTCTTAGTGCTAGTCATTCCTTTAATCTGAATTCACACCTCATCCTTATTTGACAGGGCAGAGCATCAGGGTTGCACGAAAAGCAACATGAATTTGATGTCAATGTAGGAGAGAAGAGAGGGAAAGTAAGGTTAGATATTACCAGAAAATCCTTATCAAAAGTCGCCCACTTTTACCAGCAACCTCCAAAGTCACCCATAAATTCAAAATCTCTGGTAAAATAGAAGAAAACTTGTTTTCCAGAAACTAAACTCTCACAGCATATTTCTGCAACTGAATATTCTGAAAGGTCAAAATTCAAATGACATTTCCCTCCAGCTGATCACAGTGGAAAACTTCCTCAGTATGACTTTGAGTAAGTTTTCAGGTGAAAGTCATATTTGGGTATTTTTAAAAACCCGAAAAGCAATGAATTCCAGTCCCTTACTGGAAGTAATGTAAACATGTTCAGACACTAGGAAACTAGAAATCAATTTATGTCGGTTCTATCCCTAGTTTATTAAAACTGATGTCTAGAAGTCACCTCTCAACACACTGTGTCTTGTGCTGTAAGATATAAGAAAAAAAATACCTAGACTTCACCAAATTCCTTATGTTAAACAGTAACTAGGAATTTTACATAATTTTAAAATCAGAATACATACAGAAGAAACACAACATGCCTGACAAAAATATTATAAAATTTTGTTGCAGCTATTGTACCCCCACTAAGATTTCTTACACACAGTATTCAGGAGGAAACTAGAAGTGATTTTTCATTCTGCTTGCTGCTCTGATTCAGCAGCCCAACACTTCTCTGGGATTATGCTTGTGAGCAAGTGTAAGCAGAACACCCTCAGAATAGAATTCTTCAGTTACATAATTTACACCCAGTTTTCAGAATTACAAATGATTGCGTAGTTCAAAAGGAACATGTAAGTAATGAATTAAATCTCTCATTTTACTAAATTTGGAAAGCTCAGGCTTTGTTAAAATTGTTTCAGCTATAACCCCCAGCAGAAGCAGCAGTAACTCTATTGAAGACTTGCATAAACTGGATGTATACTTGCTTTTGAAAATGGTAGAATGCCACCCATCAAAAAACATTCAAGTGGCCACAGAAGTGTATGGCACAAAGCGTTGTATTGAAGTCTGTAGCACAGATCATTGCTATGCACTCAGTATGTGACCAATTGGTTAGCAGCACATCACCAGGTGCTTTCAACCACTGCTAACTTAACTTGGATCTTGGATAATTTATAGCAAAAGTTATTGCATAATACACTCTGATGTGTTTATATCATAGAAATCTTCCCCAAAGATGCATAGGACAAGTAATATGCAGGCTTTCAACATTAAATCTTTAGTTTCAGATCAGATTTAAGGAAAAGTATTTGAACCTTTTATTGAAAGTTGTATGCACGTGTATCTTTTGTGTTGTCCTATAGAACTTGGTAAAAGAATTTCAGAAGTATTGACTAACATGCATCCTAGACAATGTAAGATAATTCCATTTACCATGTTGAAGTGAGGGTCTGACAAGGAAAAAATAGAAGTCTCGATCTGTTGGAAATACAAGTCTTATCAAGAAACTAAATGCCAATATTTATTAACTTTTTTATAAACCAACAGGAAATTAAAACTTATTGCACATATTGAAACAATCTACTGCGATGAAAACAGTTAGGTAGCATGCAAATCTACAAAATCTAACTTTTTAAAATTTATATTGGCCTTCTTCTAGTTGTACTTAATAGCTAGATGCTCTCTATCAATATTTGAGGTTGCCTGTCTGACTGTTCCAAAGCATACTATTCTTAATTGTACCCTGCTCACCAAAGTCAGTAAGAACACTGCCTTTAGTACATGTCAGGATAACTTACATATCACAGTCTGCAGGATTTTTTCAGTTTCCAGTTGAACAAATATTGAATGAGTGTTTTTATTGCACTAGTAAATTTCTTCAGATGTTCTTTTTTTTCCTAAGACTGTAATACAACTTCAGATATCTGATCCTGATAAGATCATGCTAGCTCCCTGGAACATGAGAGAAAATCCTTCACTAGATTATAGTTAAAGGTTTGACATACTGCTATAGGACTCCATAGTGAGGGACAATAGGGACTGATTATTCTGCAGTATTAGTGTGGTGATATAACCAATCAGGCACTGAAACTAATTTGCTTACTTTACTGATTTTGACACAGGCAATATTTCATTGTTAGTTACTACAGATTTTGCTACTTTGGTTAAATAATGTGAACTACTTAATTTTGGTGACAAGTTTTCTTGTTTTAGTTGAGAGTTATAACCTGGAAGTTATAAACCGAAGCTGAATCATTGCTCATTTTTGGAAGGCAGCATTTATCCACATCTGCCTATAAATACCCAAGCTAGATAGCAGGCAGTTGGACTGAAAGCCTGAGCTCTGTTTGTTTCTCACTCCATCCTGACAGGAAAGCATCCTGCACACTAATCACACTTTTTTTTCAGTAGAATTTATTTTTCCACATCCCTGCCTCTGGCTTTGATTTGAGTGCTACCAAATGGAAAAAAGAAAAGGAAGAGAACAAAGAATGTCGAAGAAAGCTAATCTAAGTTACTGTGAGAAGCAGTGTTATTTCTGAAGGGGAAAGCTCCCTAAAAATAAAAAGCAAGCAGAAGTGTGTGATATCTGTTTCCAATTACTTTTTTCCACTATAAAATCACAAGACTGACCAATGTTACTGTTATTAGCACACAGAAAAATTCAGTGGAAAGAGAACTATTAGCCCTAAGCTATTTCAGCTGACTACTGAATACAGACTTAACAATAAGACATAGATATTTTAACTTCCATGTAATGGTTTCTGCCACTCCTCTAATGGCACAGGTTACCATCCAGTTAGAATGATCTTAAAAAAACTCTTAAATATTTGGGCTGAAATTTTAGGCAAAAGGTAAACCTGAAGCAGTACTATAAAATGAGACATCATTCTGCATGCTCTAGGCCTCCTATTTATATCCATGGAAGCTACAACAGATAAAAGAGCACAACAGCACTATTTAATAGAACAAATTCTGAGCTACAGGACACTTTTTTTCAACAGTCATCACCATTAACTCTGTTTTTTCACCAGTGATGAACAAGAGCCTGCATGCTACATTCATAAAAATCTTTATCAGCAGAGGTGACTACTCTTTCACCTCTGCTATGATGGCATCATTGCTAGGAAGGTATTGCTCACGTAGTCCATCCTTCACTGCACTAACAGACACTGTGTCAATGAATGTCATTTGGTACAGTTTTTTTCACATGAAGGAATTCAGTGACGTACCTTTGCTTCAGACACACTTGCATTTCCAACATCATTCTGTCAGACTGCCCCTCTGCTACCATCTGACAAAAAAACTTAATAGAATACTGGAGGAAGTTCAACCTCTACTGGCATACCACCAACATCTGCCTCTGATGTTGTGGACCAACATAATAAAACAGGAGGCATTACTTTCTGATATTTTACACACCTAAAAAAATCCACTACAAAAAAGTCTTCATTTATTGTCTAACACATTTTGGGGGGAGGGGAAAGAGAGCAGCAATGATGCATTATTTTGATAATACATAATATGATGACCATAGTCACAATCGGGCCTTTACCCTTTTTCATCCTTGGCCAGGATCTGAAATACACCCACAGCACCACTGTACTTCAGGCTGTCTGGGGATCAGGTTTGGTTAATGAACAGTCCTGAGATAAAACATCAGCTACCTATGCACAAGGATTAGCTCTCAGGTGGAATCACAATACCTACAGCTGCAAGAAACAGACTGAGGGGTTGGAATTCATCCTGAACTGTTAGCAAAGGCATATGAGGAATCACAAAAAGGAAATGAGCTACAGTTCAAATGCCATCACCTGGTAGACAACTCCCACATGGTACAGAAGTGTGATTATAATTGCCTAAACTGAGAGTACGACTTGAGGACAACAACCATGCAAGCAACACATTGGAACTTTCTTTCAAATCTTTACTAATTAGCACTCTTACTCTAACCTAATTAAAAATCTTTTTATAGAAAAAAGTATTAAAATTTTCATTCAAGCCTTAAGAACATGGGAAAACAGAAAGCAACACTAATGTCCTTTCAATATAAGTATGCCTAATTAACAACTTAATGAGACAGTCAATCTGCTACCAGAATAATTCTGATAGAGAAAGATGTGGTGACAGCAGAAGTTCATTAAGACACACCAAGATTCAGCTGAGTTCATCACCAAAGCAGTTAAGTTTTGTTTCTTCACATACAAATAGGGATTGACTGTATCTTTAGCACTGAGTCAAGGAATTCCAATGAAACAAGGAAATATGAGCATTTACAACCTGAAAATTGCAAACTCACTATCCTGCAGGACAAATTCTACAGTGCTTCATCCCGTATCTACAGGTGTAGCAGGAGGAGCACGCAGTCACTCACGACTGTCACTTTATGGAAGAACAGGCCAAAGACCAAAGCAGGGGTCTCTTCCCCCACCAGCCACAATGTACATTGCTACACAGGAGGATGAGATCAAAGCATTTCGTGTGCCAACTTACTGCAGTTAATACTTCCTATAATTCTCACTTGAATGGCAAGGAACAGAAGGCAATTATACAGAGCATTACACTATGTGAATACAAGTACTTTTAAACACATTTCATTCAATACATTTCATTCAAACTAGACTGATTTTCTGTAGTGTCAGAGGAAAGCAACTGCAAGCTCACCTCCCTGAAGGAAACCCACAGAAGGACAGTGTGCTGCAGAAGTGGAAGGACAGATCCTTCTGAGGAAGGGCAAGACAAACTACATCCACACTGGAAGTAAAGACCTTTAAATTCAAAGCTGATCACTGACTGGCTTTGACACACTAATGTGCAATAGCAAGAAACAAACTGACTATAGCTCCCCACTTTCTGGAAGCATAGTAAAGAAATCTTTCATGTATTTGATGGTTCATCTTTCCTTCAACAGAAAACCTTGAAAAATTTTATCTTGAGTCCACTGCCTCTATCTTTGACACTGAATAGCCCTTGCATTCTGCAAAGCCTCTCCTCTCCATTGCTCAGCTTACACCAAAACAAAGGGTGTGCGTCATCTCCTCTATATCCTCCCAGGGCCCTTTTGGTGGTCTTTCTGCTTCCTCATATCCATATCAGCTTCCAATCATAGCCACAAAACCTTTCCCTGTGAAAGCTGCCTGTTTTAAGTCTTCTTATACTAGTCATAAGAATAAGATAGAAGCTTGAGAACATGAGATAGGGGTAGGAGTTTGCTATTTTGTTTTTGGGGGCAGTAGGGGCAAGGAGTGATGGTTTGGGTTCAAGGCTTTTTTTTTTCTTTTTTTAAGAGTAAAGAATTTAGATGAGGAAATTATAGTGTTCAACACAGTGTGGATTTCCTGCAGCATTCATTTGCTGCATGACTGACAGCTCCAATTAATTGGAAGGGAGAGGGGAAGCCACTAGCAAACGCAATATTTGTGGCTGTGACAGGTAGCAGGAAAAGCCATGAAGGTAGCTATCCACCAGAGAATAGTGCTACCTCTACTAACAGTTATTTTACTTACAAATGAGACAATTATAAAACAGATTTATGAAAAGTTTGGGGGGGAAGGGGGTAAGAACTCAGGCATGATAATAAGCATAAAAGACACATTTCCTCTCCTCTTCAAATGAAGTAATTAACAGGGGAAGCACAGTCTAATTTAATTTGTGTGTAGGTGTAAGTAGTACAGAAATCTGCTGAGGAAATAGTTTGATTCAGGTGACAGACTTGGAAGATGTATGCCATATTTCAATACAGAGTTAATGAGTGGAAACAGTGGCCTTTTCCTTCATTGTGGCACTTCAGGAAAAAATAATGTGAAGAGTGGTACCAGAAGATATGAAAATAGTCATTAGCTCAGGCTTATGCACTGCTCTGGTAGAGTTTCTTGCAAATATAATGAAACAACTCCATTCATCTCTCTTCAAGCAATGAAATGAAGAATCACAGTAAATACTTCTGAAATATGGATTTTAAGTACTGAAACATTCATTTCAAGAATCAGAATTCATAGACTCTAATTAAGATATTTTACTATTATAAAGTATATTGCTTATTTGAGTACGGAAACAAGAACAATCTCAAATGACATCACTCTAACTTTAAGGGAAAACTATAGAATATACCTAAACGCCTCACAATTACCCCTTCAGTCACTAAAAATAAAGTTTACTTTTTAACCTGTTGACTGTGCCACTTTTACTTCTGTTCTTCCTCCTCCTTTGCTGTATGTTTGCACTGATCTGTTTTTGAGGAATGTATCCATCCAGTGAATGTCATTTTTGTATTAAACAATCTTTTTGTAAGAAACTTTTACCTCAAATAGCATGACTCTCTATATATATGAACTGAAGTCCAGTACCATATTTTGGTATCTTACTCTACCTTACTATCAAAAAAAGAGTTGGGTTGGTCTCTGTAAACAACACAAGATTAGTTTGTCCTAGTTTAGTGTTCACACCAGAGAAGACTATGGAAGCATGAAAGAGAAGAGGCTTGCAGAAGTAGTTGGCTGATTAAGAATCTTTATCAAAGTAAAGACTGAGAAGTAATTTGCTCACCATGACCAGCTCTTTCACGTGGTAGAAATGTTTAAAGGCATGAAATTGCTGACCTTGGTGACGTGAAGGCAAGAAAATTAAATCTGCTCTGTGCTACAAACAGGTGCATTCAATCTTGATAGACCACTCAGTCTCCCATTAGCCAGTGTTTCAGTCATTTCAGACAGGGGCAACCTCATACATTTTCAGTTCAGTTGCACAGATGCAAAATTTTTAGATTTTGGTCCTATTTGTGCTCAAGACTTCAGAATATCAGTATGTTTTGAAGCACAACTACAAATATGTTTCATACTGGGTGGTGGTTAGGTCCCTTATTAATGTATAGATGTTTGCCACAGTGATAGATCTACCATCCTATATGAACTGAACTCTTCCACTTTAAAGAATCAAGAAAACACTCTTAGACACAAGTTTTTCTGGGAACCTAGGCTAAGAGCATGAGGCAATGGAATTCACATCATCCAAGTCACACTTCTGTGGACAGTAGATCATAATTTATAAAATGCCAAGTTTCTGTACTTTAGCCAGACATCTCCACATATCAGGTAGAAAACTTATTTGGGGTGACAGGCCACATACTGGAAAGCTTTCATCCCTCTTATTGTAGGCAGAGCCTACTACTTCCTTAGGACAAGTAGACCTGTCTATCTCTTATTAAGCTCCTTTTCTCACGGAAGCAAGGACTGAAAATACTTCTCTTGTGCTCTTTTTGCTCTCATATAACATCCACTGGATTTTCAAGAAAACATGTATTCATCATCTCTTCAGCAATTCTTCACAGTGAACTAAAATGGCTAATAAACAATGCTGAAATTGTACATGTTCCTCTGCTCAAACAGATTTTGGGAGCTGGCTTTGATTTTGTTTTTTTCATGACCCATATTTAAAGGTCTGCATCCCAAGATAATATCTCATAACACAAGGCAAAATAAAATAAAAAAAAAAAAAAACAACAAATCAACTACCCCTCAAACCCATGATAAACACAGCCAGGGCACAGCACCCAAAACAGCTGGGGCAGCCTGTTCAGGGTGGAAAGGAGTTGAGAGACTCAGGTAGTGGTGACAGAAGCGGGGCGATGTCCTCCATGTTTGTATTAGAGGTGAGGGTGGATGTAACAAAGTTAGGTCCAGCCTTAACTCTGTCTTGTGTTGAAGTAACGTGAGGGTAAGACAGCAACCTGTGTGCGCTCTGCTTCAACAGTGAATTCTTGTAAGCAAGCGTAACTCCACAGCCATTCAACCGAATCACAGTAGCACCTAGAGCTTTGAAACAGGAGAGCAAGTAAGCCTGGTTTCTTTGCAGTTTAGATACTATACCTCCTTAAGAAAAGTTTGCTATGCAAATATACAGCATAAGGATGAGAGAATTCTGATAGAGATTTAAACTACAGCCCAAACCAAAGCACTGTTTCCTGGGCTACTCTTTCTGTTCAACTGTTCTGTATACATATACTGCATTTTCAGTTAAATTCCTTTTAAATTGACATGAAGACATGATCCATGAACTTATGAAAAGGTAGTTATTTGGGCTCAGGATAAAATATGTATGTGTATATATGTGTATGTGTGCATGTGTGTGTATGTCTAGTTATATTATGTAAGTACTTTGGAATAATCTGCACAATACCAAGTTCTATAAAAAAAATGTTGCATTTGCTTCCGCAACAAATTGAATAAGAAAGTGTCTAGTAATATTAGTAGACTGGTCTTTAATTCAACAGGACTGAAGTTTATAGGATACGACGACTGTTCCTTATTACACTAGATGAGATGTGAATAACTCTAGTTGCATTTGTCAAACGTGCTAGTCAGCATGAAGTAAATGGCAGAAGATAGATTTGAGGACAATGCTGAACAGACAACAGTGGGTCAGACAGACTGTGCAAAATACCAAGTGCTGGGACACAGCTTAGTGTTCATAGAATCATAGAATCATAGGGGTTGGAANATCCGGTGTTGATAGACAAGGAGGAAAGATGCATCCAAAGAAACATGACATTTTTTGACCCCATAAATCAGCTAACCACACAGAAAGAAGAAAAAAGGGTGATCAGATAATACATTCACTGCAGAGAAAGATTAATTATGTCGAGCATTTTCTGTTCTCTGTCATACCACACGCCTGTTTGGAATACACTGATACCTCCATTCTTAGCTCCTAGCTCGGCCCTGCATGGAGGGGAAGCTAGAATCTGCCTTTGATAGCAAGGCTGACCCTTCCTAGCAGATGAAGAAATCATCCAAACTGAAGTTTTTCCTTTGGTCAGATCTCAGAAGCCATGAACCTGTAGGTCTTTCCATTACTAAGCAAAATCATGCTCAGGGAAGGCACTGACAAGTATCATTCCGTTTACAACATGAGTTGGTATAGCAGCCACAATGACAGTTGCCATACTGCATGATACTGGCAGGTCTGGAGAGAGACATCTGTACACTGTAGTACGTGATGATGACAAAGGGAAAAGGAAGGGAAACCTGTGCCAAAGACAGCTTTTCTCCTGTCTATGGATCAGGTAGCCCACAAGTGGTTTGAAATAAGGGAGAAAGGTAACCTTCCAAATACGTTCAGTGCATGTGAATCTGTTCTTGGGAACAAAGGATATGATACAGGATAGCTATATGGTAATATATGTTCTCACTTGTCACATTCCTGCTTCTAGATGGTCTGGAAATTGCATTATCTTTATCTTATTCTACTTCCCACTAGAATCAGGAGGAGGATAGCACAATTGCTATACTTGGTATATCTTCCAAGCAAAACAAAAAAACAAACTCATCACTGATTTCAATCCATTTTTTCCTCACAGAACAGCCTTCCAATTCTTAGCATACAAGTAAAATATATTTACTTTACTCTTATTTTTTAAATGATTCTTGAGTACACAACCAAACAAAAAGAATTCCAGGAACGACAAAATCAATGAGATAAGTATCCCAAGAGTTTTGTATTTCTAAGTGGATTTTGTCATGTTTGGTAAAGGATGAACACTGATGGTTTCTCTCTAAGAGCATTTCCAGGGTTTTTCTCCATTACCCAGTTGTTAATTTCTGTACCACTTACAGGAATCTAATTGTTATTAAGATCTCTGCTTTTCTACCAAATGCAACTGGAATAGACCAGTAGTTCACAAGTTAATTGCCACAGTCTGACCAATATACGTGCACATACACGTGGAACATTACTCCATAGGCCACTTTTCCTTAGGAATACAAATAAAAGAAAATAGTTGCTTTCAGTTTAGATGCCTGAGAATAAATATGTGACCTTTTGGAGGGGAGACTAAAAATAGAATAGTAAAAGTCTGGAAGACAAATTCTTCTGTTGCCTGCGGCTAAAATGAACACACAACTGTGAGCCTTATAAATAATCTTTCTTTCACCTCAAAACAAACAGCTGTCACTTCTGAGAGCTGCTTACACCAGTGACATAAGCAAAGGATTGCCAGTTATTGATTCCATTAATCACAAACTCAGATCATGAATAAAATGTCATCCTGATGTGCTATTGGGCTTAAGGAAGAGGCTATTTTCAGGGGTAGAGTTGGATTAGAGGGGGACTGCAGTCATGGTGACAAAAAGAGGATCAAGGACAGCATGCCACTATTTCTAGCACTTAATTAAATTGCAAAATGCATTGCTTTACTGCTAGGAAATAGCTCCATCTCCTGTTCTGCACACACAAGCTCTCAGAAGGCTCACTCCAAAAAGAAAAGAAAACAAAAAGCCATCCACCATCACCTCTCAGCTGCTGTCTCTGCAAAGAGAAAATAAAATTCAAGCTTATGTCTACAAAATTAAATCCTCTTTATGTACACATTTAAATAGCACTTTTATCTTGCTGGGACAGAGCATTAGGAAAAAAAAAGATTATTATCTGAAATTATAGTGTAGGCTGTCCTCAGTTCCCCAAATGAAAAAAAAGTGAAAACCACCATCTTTAATATGTCTAGAATGGAAATCTGTTCTATATATGCTGCAATCTCTGTTCACCATTTTACAGGGCATTTTAAGTCTTTTACTCCACAATACAGTCAAGTTTGAGTGCTCCAATGAAACAGCTATCCCACTATACTAGTGGAATTCAACTGGAGTTCTGCCAGAAATTCTAAGAGGAAGTTTGCCACTGCAGCTAGGCAAAAGGAGTTGGGAAGTTAGGGTGCAGTACTCTTTGCTGCTTTGTTGAGAAGTGTTACTCTTTTCACTTTCTGCCACAATACGCCCTGACTCATACTGGGCAAAAAAAAGAAAACAGTATGTTAGATGTGTCTGTGAAAGGATGTGCCTTCAGCAGAGAGACACTACACAATTGCTTCTTGCAAAGCATTCCCAAAATGCTTGGAAGGCTGCAAAAACCTGAAAGATAATGTACGGAAGGGTGGCAAAACCAGGACAAAATGTTCTATAACATAAGGAGAAAGGCAATAGAAATAATTTAATTTGAGCAAAATGCTGGACATATTCTTTTTAAGTAGGAAGCAGGGACAGTTCTGCACCCCATCAAGCAGCCTGCATTATATCAGTTAATGACAGGTTTAGAATCTATGCTAGACAGCATCATTTCACTTTTCTTCCAAGTCATCTGCAGTAGAGAACTTGTCCTGTCAGGTAAAGCAATGGAGAAGTCCTTCTTTCTGCCAATTCAGGATGGCAGAAAGGAGCTTCTATACACAACTCTGAAAAAGAAGATAAAGTAAACATTTACAGTCAAGACTAAAGGACAGTATACCTACTGAGTGGGAGAGTAAGAGCTAAGCTATATACAGAACTCTAGACTCTAATAGGAAAGTGAGGTTGCACTAAAAGAATAAAGAGATTCAACTGTGTTTCTGGAGAAGTTTTTTGGTCTTTGGAGTTGCTGTACAAATGCAAAACAGCTTTCCCCATGATCCCATCTGTGCTGTAAAGCCACCTGATTCCTCATACGTTGTAATGTAGGGACCAGCATGGGAATGGGAGCCACAGTTTCAGTACGACCTCTGCACTCTTAGTGCTTGTAAAATATGAGCTATACTTCCAGAGCATTAGATGACAATCAAGACCTACAGTTCAAACACAGATAGAAATAAATACACATAAACAGGATTTCATGAGCATCTTTTCATTAGTTATGGAAGTAACTCAACACTTTAATGCCTGATTACTGAATGAATGCAAGTGCAAATTCAGTTTCCTCAGTGTGGGGGACCAAGTTTAGGGTTTCCTTGAATTTGCAGTTGGAATGCTAACCACAGCAGGTACTTAGAGGATCAGTGAAAGGTTTCATGACCAGAGTGTAGTGGCCCTTACTCCTTACACATCAGCTGCCTTTATCATTTGCCTTTGTATAGTCTCTCTGGGTGCCTTTATATCAGCATTTAACCTATACCGGAATAACATTTGTTGCATGGAATTCTAATACAAGCATCTGTCTTATGAATGGGAAGAGTCCAAGTACTACACAGACTGGTAGAAAGAAAAAGTATCCTAAAGGCTTAATTTATCTGTCCATTAACTGCCATGGAGATGGATGGATGCCAGTTATTCAATACTACTCCATCAGCCTGTTGGCAAAGGCAAGATAACTTATGCTGAGCATCTTAAATCTTTCAAGAGGCACAACTGTGCACTACTTGCACTTGCATGCTAGAAGCTAAGTACCACCCTGCTGGGAGATCATACCCTCTAGAGGAAGTGTTTCTGCTCACTGGAGAAGAGCCAGCTTTCCCAACTGCTCCCAGGAATAACGCGGGCTGAAATCCCACTCATATCCTCACAGCACCCATATGGTAGAGCTCTACGTAGTGTGGGCTCATGTATATACTGAAGGCAATATGAGCCTGTTCTGTACCTTCTCGTTGCAACAACTGGAGTTTAATGCAGTTGCCAAGTTATTATTTCACACTGGGGGAGTTAGCATGATAAAAATTCAGGTCTGGAGTGCTGGGAAGTTTGTATTCTGATATGACACACATTGCATTCAGACTTAAACACTGAAAATAGTTATGCTATTTATTTCACAGTCTCAGAAGGTAAAGAACACTATCATCTGCTTTAAAATGTCTAGCAGACAGCATGAGACTGGTGGATCTGGAAGGAGCAGGTACCAAGGAAGTGTCCTCTGAACATGTAAGAAAACCCATTCCTTTTGACCACCCACCTGCAGTACTGGTTGATTGTATCACCCAGCAGAAAGTAACATTACTTCTCTTTCGCGCATAGTATGAGCAATCTCAGCTAAGAGCTCCTCAGCAAGGAAATCAAAGCAGCGTAACAACAATTTATAAGCAATTACCTACTCTTATGTGTCTGTGAAGGAGACCTTGATATGTATTGACTTCCTTCTACTGTGCCATCTCAGATGTTACAAGGCTAGCAGGATGGCTTCGCAATGGGAGCCCATCTCATTCCAAATATCACTCCCAAGTGGTACTGTTGTCTGGGAGCAAATCAGTTTCAAGGACTGGCTTTATAATGGATTAAAGGAAAGGAAAAAATTCTTTCAGCTCCTGACAGCTTCCTCTGAGAATTAGCACTACAATAAAGCATGCAGCTGTATGAGAATTCCCTCAAAGCAAAAATCCTTGCAGCACAGAAAGGAAAAGAACATATAAAATTAAGCCAGTTAAAATAGCAGTATGGTCTGTCTGAACACCTTTCTGTTGAGCCACAGGTTTTTCACATAATTTTTATGACCTTTTTGAGGACAGCAAGATGGTACAGAAACCAGGCAACAATAAACCCAAGGAGCTGGAAAAGAAAGGGCCTGCAGTTGCACTGCTCATTGGCATTTTCAAGAACCGATCACAGTGCTGCACTGCCGATCTGTGCTGTCCAGGAGGAGAGCTGTGCCCTGTGTGGTACAGCCTGCCTCAAGGCAGAGCAGGCAGATGTTAAGCAGAGCACCTCACTTTGGCATCACTGCACTTAGGGACAAACTAGCATTTCAGAGGAAGGATGAGCTTCTGTCTGCAATACTGAACTAAGTTCCCTGAGAGAATTTGGGTAAATCTCTTTGTGGATTTGGTTTAATCCTCCATCAGGATTACTGATTCTTTCTCTGACCAGAAGAGAAAGCAGCACACAGACCTGATCTCATTCACTACCACTGCCTTGGAGCATGCAATACACCAAAACAACAGCCCAAAAAACTCTCTCAAGAGTGCAGTCTGCTCCTCAGATCAGTTCTGCAATGAACTAATGTAATAACCTTTTCAATTACCTACGCCTCCTCTGCTCAAACAGAGGTACAGGGTTGACCCTTCAATTTGACCAGACAAAATATCAAAAGGTTATTCTTCTGCAGGTGAACTTTTGAAAGAGCTACTGTTAACAGAAGGTGTATGCGGTGCAACAAAAGAGCAGGTCACTTTGAATGACAGACTGGAATCCATGTGGGTATAGCCCTCCCCTGTATCTGTGGTGGAAGTGCTCTTACCTACAGGAATAACAATTCTTGTAGCTTCAGGTTTTTAAATATATACAAAAAAAAATCTTGGAAATGGAGTTGGTTAAGTAGCTCAAATAATGAAACTCTCCAGTGTACAATGCTATCATTTTAGATAATGAGACATTTCTCCATTTCCAAAAGGTTAAAGACAGACTATAAATTCTACATCTAGCAGTCCAGGGAGGCTTCTCCTAATAGCCCCAACAGCCATCATTTCATTGTCTGGGATGCATCAGGATCACTTAATGCTGATGAACTGGATGCCTTTGTGTTCAATATAAAACAGGAGCAAGTGAGGCTTCGTGACTTAAAGCTGGTACAGAGCTTTCTGCAAAGAAACTGCAGGATCAGAATGGGAGGAGGAACAAAACACCAAAAACTGCCACCATCTACAGTGAAACTAGCTAATAACAACTAAAAAACACCTGTTGGGAGAAGAATGTAAGAAGTCACTACCTTACTATCTTCCATACAGTGTAATCTCTGCAAACCAGGCTTTATTGGCCAACCTGTGTTTCACAGAGCAGGTGGCAATGCTGCCCTTTAGGTGCTGGCGAGCCAGAGGATCTGTGCCTCAGCCATCTGGAACTCCGTCAGCACACACTGATGCTGGAAATATAATGCACAAAGATTTGCATGGCTGGTTTTCTGCCTCATGCCTTGGCAGGGGGACAGCAGAGAATGAGAAGCCTTGCCCTGCTGACCACTTGTGACAAGAATTTACTTGGTGACAGAGATCCTCAGGTGGCCAGATGAAACCAGCCATCTGTTAGCTGTGAAGCTGCAGGCAGCCAACTCTATGAAAAGGTAAAAATTAAAACGATGAAAAAAAAATTTAAAAATTAAAGAGCAGACGGAGGGAAAAAAAAATTAGCTGTGCTGCAGATTTTTTTTCCAACAATAGAGGGCATTAGCTCTCCATTCTGTGCACAGCCCTGGCCTGTTGCAAGCTCAGTGCCATATCCAGAGGCTCTCAGCGGTCCGCTGAGAAAACAGACAGCAAATCCATTTTTAGGGAGCAACAGTTTTGTTTGTGCCACCAGAAGGCAAAAGAAGCAAGAGGCCCAATGCAGGCTTCATGCAGCTAGACACCACTTCTTATTTGTTAAGCAAGGAAGATGTTTTCAGGTTGAGATGCAGAACTGCTTTTAGACAAGGCATGCATTCTCAACTAGAGCCGTTTAAAAACACATCAGCTCTCCAAACAGGCATTTAACTCTACCGGAGTTGCAAATCTCCTGCTATGGTCCACAGAGGCTCTCCTCCCTCTGGGTTCTTAGTCCATGGAAAGAGATCTGCACACCACCTGGCCAGACTCAGAGCACCAGCAGATTGCTATCCTATATAGAGATTAGGATAAAGCCACAGTGCGTCAGCTTATCAGCCATAACCTGAATCCAGGTGGGACCCAGTGTTTAATGTCCTGGGTAAGGGAGACAGAGCAATACAGCCTGGAAGTAAGTCTCCTGACACTGATGCCACTGTGTGGTGCTCCACAGATGAGTGTATGGAAGCGGAAGCACTGAAATGGGCCCTTTTTTAGAGGGGAGCATTTTCATTGCACAGTAGACCTCAGTAGTGCACACTGTTCACAAAATGAGTTCAAGACAACACCAGAAGCAAAACTCCCATCTCACAGAGTCCCTGACACTAATGCCACATCCATATGGGCACCTTCCTGGAGCAACATTTTTGGGCCCTGATAGTGAAATCAAACATGTCCTACTCAAAGCATTGGCTGTATATCATAGACTGCGTAACCCAAGTCTACACATGGAACTTTCTAGCCCAAGAGACTGAATCTGAGCAGTAGATCTCTTCAAAATCTATTTCTGCTGATCAAATGGCACTGAACGTTAGCTCACATTAGTCCACCAGCTCTGACACTCAGGAAAATGACAAGTGACTGTTCAGGTCTCAACTTTGGGAACATGAATGTTTTACCTGTGAGTTCCAGAAAAATCACACATACTGCCAAGTTCTGTCACGTACTGAAGTTCCAGCTCAAGGGCAACAGGTAAAACATACACTCCTGGAAAAAAAAAGAAATTATGATTTAAGTGGCAGAGGAACTGATGCTCAGAGTGAGTTCAGAAAAGGAAAACACAACTTGTGATCCCGTGTTGCACAGAAAGATCAGTAGCTGCTAGAGATATAATTTATGCTGCCAAGTCAGACATGTCCCAAATTTGCTGTTTTAACTATTAATGCAAATAAACAAAAAAGCAACACATGAAAACAAAGCACTCACATCTAAATCCAATACCACTCACTAAGTAAACACATCATTTGGGTAAAGCTTTCAAGTGGACAGAATTATTGGGTCCTATTTTTCTCTATTGACAGGAGTTGGATTGGAAAACAACCAAAGCTTTGTTGAAATAACTGGTATAGCTCTTTCCATTTTCAGTTGGCTTGCTAGCTATGAATAAATTATGAAGGTACCATTTATTTAAAAACATATTTAAAATCTTTCCCTTGGAAGCCCCACAGGGTGAACACTCAGCTCTACTTATCTGCTGCATTGAACAAAAATCCCGATGTCAGAAGAACAAAGATAAAACAGGTGACCAAAGTAACCCCTTTCCTCCCTGCCCCATCTTTCACTTGCCAAAGGAAATTATAATTTATTCATGTTTTCTTCAGAAGATGTAAAGTGTGCTGAAAACTTTTAATGTCAAAACCAATATCTAAACATCAAAAGTAAAATTTCGCCCAGACTAGTCTAAACTTACAGATTTTGTTGAATCTAGGTTTTCAATGAATGCCCCAAAAATGTCTTTGTATGGAAAGAGTGGGCATTTTCTATAAAAATTCTGTCAATATCTGCCAGCTGAAGGGTGCAACATGCTCACATTTGTAGCTGTCTGCTTGCATAGTGGGGCAGCCATGCCCACACTACTTCCTTTCTTGCTATTTCCAGGCACTAGAAAAACAAACAAACAAACATCATTATGGCTGTTCAGGCCTGTGGTTGATCAGGGTATTGTGCATTCAGTGTATGACAGGGAGGGAACAGATAGGAGCAGGACAGTATTAGTGTTCTTCCTGTAACTCATACAATGGCCTATTCAAGAAGTCTGACATCTGCACTATCAGATTAGAGATTTATTTTTTGCCCCAATTTCAGCTGGTGCTTTAGCTTAATTTAGCCTTTATACCAATAGAAGAATAGAAATCTAGAGTCCAGCCTTCATGGCCAAACTCACTTCCTACCACGATATACCACTCAGCACTGAATTGAATAGACAGGTACTGTTTCTCAGAATTCTGCTCAAATACTTTTGAGGCAATGTACTGTCATCTAGATGACAGCATTAACAACTTGATATATGGCTGAGATTTTCCTGTATAAGAAGAGTTTTAAGCTAGCTGTTAGGGGATGTTACCCTGTTGAAGGTGCTTGGTTCTGGAGATGATTGTCCTGCAAGGCTATAGCAGCTCCAACCAGCTGAGTGCTGCTGCACAGTTTTTAATTTGCTTTCTCCATCTGGCGGAGGTTGACCTCTTCTCCCACAAAACAGCAATGGGATGAGAGGGAATGGCTTCAAGTTGCAGCAGGGGAGATTCAGGTTGGATATTAGGAAAAATTTATTCTCTGACACACACAGTGATGAGGCAGTGCCACAGGCTGCCCAGGGAGGCGGTGGAGTCACTGTCCCTGTAGGTATTCAAGAACCACGTAGATGTGGCACTGAGGGATGTGGTTTAGTGGGCAGTACTGGTGGAAAGTGAACAGTTGAACACGATAATCTTAGAAGTATTTTCCAGCCCTAATGATTCTATGATTACACAAGCCAGATGATTCCCATACTGCTAAACCAATTGCAAGCACTGTGAAAGACCATGTAGTAAGTGACCAGATAGAAAAACTTTAAGGTGAGCATAATACCAAATTAATCTGTGGTTTCACCACACAGAATCAATAAAAGTGGAAAAGCAGGTGCAGTTGGAAAAGGAGCCCAGACTAGATGCAGCCATAGCCCTGACACCAGACAGCAGTGTTAAGGACCTACTGCTCTACATCCCAGCACACAGGGACTACTCAGGCTGCAGCTGAGGTCCTTGCGCTGGATGCCAAATCTGATACTTTCACAGCCATGATTCCTGCAGTGCTCATCTGCTGAGGATCAGCAGGAAAGGAGGAGATGGCTGCTAGTCAAGGACAAAGCAAAACCATGCCTGTGTGCCTGCTCACACAAGGGGCAAGGAGACTCATCCAAAAACCTTGACCCATCCTAATTATGAGAAATGTTCATTCTTCTATCCAAACAACTCTACAATAAATGAAAGTCTCTTAAAAAAA